>JAENPR010000208.1:600000-897410 GCA_018135685.1 Themeda triandra
TAGAATTATGTTTATGCATAGGATCGTATAGCACTTGCTCATTAGATCGATGGGTGAGTGGTAAATATTGTGTAGGCGTGGTGCCTAGATTGTATTTATCTGCGATTACACCCTATTGGCCGGGTCGTGTGGTAGATCGCGGAAGTGACAGTTCCGTTGAGTCCTTTGTATTCCATCCCCGTTGGTAGGTCTTAGTAGAACAACCTATTACATTGAAGTCATTGCTATGTCTCTTGTCTTCTCGGTAATATCACTATGCATAGATGTAACCTTTTCCCGCCATGATTGCTAGATGTTCTTGCACTAATCATTGTATGCTTTGACCTTATAGTTAGAATAACATAGGATTATACCCTAGATCGTCCTAGTCCATGCTAGTGTTATAAGCTTAGAGTGCTAAGTTGAGATGGCTTATTACTATTATTTTATGTGGCTAAATGCTCTCATTTATCTTATGTCATTTATCATTCATTCCTATATTTTATGTGACACTTACCCCGTATGAGATGATCGATACGAGACAAGGTTAAGCTCTCCATTCTGAGCATGTGCATTGCTCATCACTCATTATCCAGTGCATTCCCTTCCCAGTGGTAAAAATATAAATAACGATACCTGGATTACTCCTGGTTAAAATGCTACATCGGTATTATCGTGCGCTTGCGGATCCCATATTTATTTCTAGTAGCAGTTGCATTATTTAGTACCAGCATTTTTGGCGCCATGTTGGGGATGACAACCTAACACCGAGTGGCGTTAGAAATGTCAACGGTGATGTTTTGACCTAATATTATTAGTGCGGCTGTGATGTGGAAAAATGAATTATTGTGCCATGTGTGGTTAATTGTATGAATTAATTTTCCTTCAATTAATTTCGCAAGGCATGATCTATTTATTCGTTTACCCTCGAGATTCAGCTCCTAATAGTGGATCAATATTATGGTTGAAACATGCGAGATGGCGCCGATCACCCGCAATGGTCGTGGTAGTGGTCGTGATGAGGAAAAAGGGCATGGTGGTCGTGATGGGGAAGAAGCACATGGTGCACCACCCCTCCTCCCCTCCTTCGGGCGAGCGGTTGTTTGCGCGATTTACGGGAAGTCGGCGCAACATTGAGCAACTTCGCGTGTCAACTTCGAAGCAAACAACAAACGCCGTGAGGATCATCGGCCCTAACCGGTTCGGTGAATTCAAGGACTTCATGGACACCAAGCCTCCGGTGTTCGGGGATGCCCCCGATCCATTCATGGCCGATGCTTGGATCAACACTATGGAAGAAAAGTTTTCTTTGCCGAGGTTATCTCGAGGAAATGAAGGCTACCTATCTTGCACACATGTTTGAAGGTGACGCTAGGTTGTGGTGGAATACCCATCGCCACACCTTTCCCGAGGGTCGACCCTATCACTTGGGATCGCTTGTTCGTGACTTCCGTGCAACTTATGTTCCACCCGGTCTTATGGCAATGAAGAAGACGAGTTCCATAACTTGACCATGGGGAATCGTTCCGTGAAGGATTATCATCATGCATTCCGAACCTATCCCGTTATGCACCCGAGTTTGTCGATCTTGAAGCCAATAAGATTGCTGCTTTCAAGAAGGGTCTCGGTACAAAAGCGATGAAGACCATGGGTACCTCTACCCGTGTGACTTTCAATGACTTTTACAATGACTTGTCTCACTCGGGAGAATCGAACAACCCGCATCTTTCTTTGCTAAGAACCGTAAGAGGACTAATGAAGGTGGTTCCTCCCCGAGGGCTCCACCCGCATACCGTCCTCCATTTCGCAACCATGGTTCGGGGTCTAAGTTTAGGCCTCCCGGAAGAAGAATGTTCCGTCGAATCAGCGAGAGGTTCTCTAGGCCATTCGGGATGCCTATGCCTCGGGGAAAACCAGGTCGGGCCAATCTTGCCTCTTGGTGCCAAGCCGGCGGTGATGGGTCCTTGCTTCAAGCGTGGTCGATCTGGACATCTCTACAAGCAATGCCCTCATCCAAAGAAGCAAATGTCCGCTCGTGTGCATCACACGTCTTTGGAGAAGATTCTTTACGGAGAACCCATGACATTTGGTATGTTCCCCGTGAACCAGATTCCTCGCTTTTGTTTTGTTTGATCTTTGGATCATCGCATTCCTTTATGAGTCAAGCATTTGCACAAAAGCATAGTCAAGCCATAAAGGAGTTGAATTTAGAGTTTCGGGTGAGTGCAGCTGGGGCTGACATCACCACGAGACAAATGGTACTTGATGCAGCCTTGGAGTTAGATCAGTGGAGGTTCCGGATGAACTTGATCGTTCTGCCCGGACTAGGTGTGGATGTTATCATAGGAATGAGTTGGATGCATCATTGGGGTGTAGTTTTGGATACCACCAATCGGATGGTGTCTATACGGAATCCTATGGGGGAGGGCACTTTCCAGATACCCTTACCTCGGAAGATTCCGTTAGAAACTGTGGTTTATGCTACTAAAGTGACCCCTCTACATGAGATTCCGGTAGTATGTGAGTTTCCGGATGTCTTTCCTGATGAGCTTGCGGGTCTCCCACCGGATCGAGAGATTGAATTCCGCATTGAGTTGTTGCCGGGAACAGCCCCAATTTCTAAGAGACCTTACCGTATGTCCTCTGATGAGTTGAAAGAACTCAAGAAGCAGTTGCAAGAGTTAGCAGACAAGGGTCTCATTCGTCCCAGTGCATCGGAATGGGGTAGTCCCGCTATGTTCGTGAAGAAGAAGGATCAATCTTTGCGAATGGTCGTGGATTACCGCCTACTTAACTCAGTCACCGTCAAGAACAAGTGTCCTCTACCACGTATTGATATCCTGTTTGATCAGTTGTCGAAGGCTAAGGTGTTCTCGAAGATTGATCTGAGATCAGGTTACCATCAGATTAAGATAAGACCAGAAGATGTTCCTAAGACCGCTTTCTCTACAAGATATGGGTTGTATGAGTACTTGGTTATGTCCTTTGGATTAACCAATGCTCCTGCATACTTTATGTATCTTATGAATTCGGTCTTCATGCCTGAGCTTGATAAGTTTGTGGTGGTATTTATTGATGATATCCTGATATATTCGGAGAATAAGAAAGACCATGCTGTGCATCTAAGGATTGTGCTGGAGAGATTGAGGAAGCATAAGTTGTATGCTAAGTTTAGCAAATGTGAGTTCTGGCTTCGGAAGGTTCAATTCCTTGGACATGTCCTCTCTGATGAAGGAATAACTGTGGACCCTAGCAACATAGAGAAAGTAGTGAATTGGAAGACACCCAAATCAGTTCATGAAGTAAGAGGTTTCCTTGGTTTAGCAGGGTATTATCGCCGATTCATTCCCAACTTTTCAAAGATTGCCAAGCCAATGACAAAATTGTTGCGGAAAGAGCACAAGTTCGCTTGGACAGAATAGTGCGAAACTTGGCTTTCCGTACTCTGCGGGAAATGTTGACCCTTTGCTCTGTTCTAGCGCAACCGGATATTGAGAAGCCGTTTGATGTATATTGTGACGCATCCAAGATAGGTTTGGGATGTGTGCTCATGCAAGAAGGAAGAGTCATAGCTTATGCCTCTCGTCGTTAAAGAAACATGAAGTGAATTACCCTACTCATGATCTAGAGCTTGCTGTGTAGTGCATGCATTGAAGATCTGGAGACATTACCTCCTTGGTAACCCTTGCAATGTGTTTACGGATCATAAGAGCACGAAATACATCTTTACTCAAGAAGACTTGAACATGAGGCAACGTAGATGGCTGGAATTGATCAAGGATTACAACTTGCAGTTGCAGTACCACCCTGGTAAGGCCAATGTAGTGGCCGATGCTTTGAGTCGGAAATCTCAGAGTGATGCTCTTCCGTCAGAGTTGGTAGAAGGCCATAATCTTATGCATTCAGTAATCTTGAACAATATTCGCATCAGTTGTGAACTGGAGAGTAAGGTTAAGGAAGGTCAAAAGTCAGACAATGCAATCTCAGAGATCAAGAAAAGAATCAAGAGCATGCCATCTCAGTTCTTCAAGGAAGATGACCAAGGAGTCTTGTGGTACGATAAACGTCTAGTTGTACCACAGGACAAGGAACTCAGAAAGCAGATCATGGATGAAGCTCACTTGTCCAAGTTATCCATGCACCCTGGTAGCAGTAAGATGTTTCATGATCTAAAACGTCAGTATTGGTGGTCTCACATGAAAAGAGATGTGGCGAGTATGTAGCGAGTGTGATACGTTGTCGGGTGAAGGCCGTTCACTTGAAGACAAGGTGGTTTACTTCAGCCATTGCCAATTCCGGATTGGAAGTGGGAATGTATCGTATGGATTTCATTCTTTGGATTACCCACTACACCAAAGGGTCAAGATTCTATTTGGGTCATAGTGGATCGTCTAACCAAGTCTCGCACACTTCATACCTGTCCATACAACATATCGTCCACCTCAGTATGCTGATATCTACGTCCAACAGATTGTCAGATTGCATGGTGTACCTAAAGAGATAGTGTCTGATAGAGGACCGCAGTTTATGGCTCACTTTTGGGAACAGTTGCAGAAGGGTTTGAATACTCAAGTATTGCATAGTACTGCTTACCATCCTCAGACTTCAGGCCAGACTGAAAGAGTGAATCAGATTTTGGAAGATCTGTTGCGTGCTTGTGTTTTGTCTTGGAAGGGCTCATGGGAAAAGTGGTTGCCGTTAGCAGAGTTCTCTTATAATAACAGCTATCAAGAGAGCATTAAGATGTCGCCTTTTGAGGCTTTGTATGGTAGGAGTTGTAGAACCCCTGCCAGTTGGGTTGAGACGGGAGATAGACGATACTATGGTATTGACTTTATTAAAGAAGCAGAAGAGCAAGTCAAGCTTATCCGACAGCATATTGCAGCCGCACAATCCCGACAGAAAAGTTATGCTGACAAGAAAAGACGGACTGTAACATTTCAAGTCGGAGACCATGTGTATCTGAAGGTGTCCCCTATGAAAAGAGTGCAACGTTTTGGTGTGAAACGGAAATTAGCACCTCGGTATGTAGGACCTTTCAAAATCATAGAACGAAAGGACTGTGGCCTTCAAGCTAGAATTACACGAGGATATGAGTCTTGTTTCCCCGTATTCCATGTATCCCAACTCAAGAGGTGCGTGCGACTCCCTAAAGAAAAGATTAAGATGACCGACATCAAAGCTATGCCGAGACTTGACCTATGAGGAGAAGCCGGTAAAATTGTTGGATGTCAAGGAGAGAGTGACACGGAACGAACAGTCAAAACATACAAGGTGTGTTGGAGTCATCATGATGACCTGGATGCTACACAGGAGGCGAGGACTACCTTAAAGACGCATACCCGAATTTCCATAAGCAATGGTTAGTTGGCTCAAATCTCGGGCGAGATTTCTTTAAGGGGGTAGGCTGTAACAACTCAGTTTTAGGGTTAGCAAAATCTTGCATCATGAGCATGATCATCACATAAGCATCATTATGGCATTTTCTTAGCAATTATTTTTGTGCTTGATTTAAAAAGGCAATTAGTGATTTCAAGTGATTTCTAGAAGTCATACTTGTGGTGCTTTTCTCAAAATGGGGCTTTAACAAAGTTTATAGAGAAGAATTTTTGGAGAAACTTTTGTTTTGACCCCAATTTATGAAAATGACTTTTGGTGCTTCAAAAATGGCAAAAACAGTTTCAAAAATTAATTTTAAATGTATTTTTGAGGCCCAATTTTTTATTTTCAAATCTAGGCAGAATCTGCAAAAACTTTCTACATGAAAGTTATTCATCTTTTCATTTTGAGAAACTTTTATTTTTGGACCAAATTCAAATTCGCAATATTTTTGAATTTATGGCCGGTCAAATCTTCTAGTTCAAATTGGACCGGGTGGGACCCACCCGGCCCCACCTGTCATCAGCTTTCTTCTCTCCTCCCCCTTCCTTCTCCGCTTCGCGCGCGCCAGGGCGCTGCAGGCCGCAGCGCTGCCCCGCCTCGCCTGCCGCTCCCGCCTGCGCCCCGCTCGTCTGCCCGCTCGGTCGCCTTGCCGACTGCCCGTCCTGTCCCCCGCCGCTCTGGCGCCACTCGCTCCGCGACGCCGCAACGGGCTTGCCAAGGCACTCGAGCACCGCCGCAGCGAGCCTCGCTTCCCCTCTGCCCGCTGAGCCAGCCTCGCTCCACCCCTGCGACGATGGCGCACCGGGCCGCCATGACGCCAAGCCGCCCGCCGTGTCCCCGCTCGCGCCCGCGACTCCGCCCGGTCCGAAGTGGACAGGCCAAGCGCCTTTAAAAGCTCCGCCACACCTCCCGCACTGCCTCGCCCCCTTCCAATTTCACCTCCCCCTCGCCTCAGAGAGCTCCTGCCGAGCCGCCATGGCCGCCGCCATGAGCCGCTCCGGCTAGCCGCCTCCTCGCCCATCCATTTTCATCTTCCACCGCGTCACCGTGTTCGCCATCCATCCCTCCACCTCCGTCCGCCTTCAATCGCCAAGCCGAGCCAAGGTAGTGGCCAATTTGGCCGGTTTCATCCTCGCCGCCGGAGCCGAGCTCCGGTGACCGTCTCCGGCGCCACCTTTAGCTCGCTCCGGTCATCATCTTCACCACCTAGAACGTGCGCTAGCTTCGCCTAGGCTTAGCGCATCCCGTAGGCCTCACCAAGCGCCGCTCCGTGCCATGCTCCGGCTTGCCGCCGTCGAGCCGCGCCATGGCTCGCCGCCGTGCGTCGCGCGCGTCGATTTAGGGCACGAGAATCACCATCTTCACCACCGTTGCGTGCGCGTCGTCGTCACGAGCACGTAGGTGCCGGTCTCGCGGCCGGAGACCTCGTCGCCGGCGAGTTCTCGCCGGTCAACGTCGACGCCCTCCGCCGGTGTGGCCGACAGGTGGGCCCGTTATCTGGGTCCCACCCGTCAGCGCCACCGGTGCGAGTGTGCCCCGTGTGCACCGCGCCGGGTACGCGTAGCAGCGCGGGCCCGCGCGTCAGTCACAGCGGGCAAAGCGCTGGGTGCGCGTAGCGTTTTAGGTGTTTTCCGATTTAAGAAAATGATTTCCAGAAATTGTTTTAAATCTTCCAAAATTCATATCTCCCTCATTTTAAGTCCATTTTGGGTGATTCAAGTGTCAATATTTTTCTTATGATGAGCTTTATGCATGTAGGGTATTGGTGTATTTTTATGAAATACTTTTCTGTACTTGTATTATTTAATATCTTTAATTGCGATATCTTGTTAAATGCATAATAAATTGTAGGTTCATCGAAAAATGTGGTTCTTGTTTTGTTGCTCTAGTTAGGAGATGCTTTATCCATGAAAAATATTATTTATATATGTCATGTGTAGAAAATGCCCTGTTTAATTATTGTGCTTGCTTTGCTTAGAGTTTAGGAAATTCATAATTAATTATTTATGCAAGGTTTAGACTTGATAATTTTTCTAGGGTGTTTTTATACTTATAAGTAGCTGTTAATCACATGAGATCTGTTGTTTGACACTTTTCATAATGCAAAGTATTTTTAGGTCTTGGTTTGATCTTTGTCTTGTCTTTTTTGTATAGAATAAATGGTTCACTGTTTTGACCTGCAAATTTTGTGGTAGGCTTGTTGTTACCTAGCTTAGCTACTGTAATTTTTGTAGATTTTTCTGAGTAGTCTAGCTATAGGTTGCTGTTATGCCCTGTTGTAATCATGATCGGTTAATCGTCGAAGTCTAGGTTAACTATTGTCCTTGCCATGTTTAATTAGGGTTATAAAAGGGGTAACATGTTAGGATGATGTAGACTACCTTGTAACTTCATGATTGGTTCATCATTATCATCATACGCTTTGATTTCGTATTGCATTTCCGATATTCATACGCACGATGTATCATACAGGATTGCCGGAAGGAGTGACGCCGGTAGTTCCCGAGGAGCCGGAAGGAGAGGAACAGCAGGAGTTGGTCTTTGCGGGAGGCAGCACGGGACGAGGATCGGGACGCCGACTTGCACGAGTGCCCTAACCATCACCCTAGCTCCTTTGAGAAAGGCAAGCCCCGGAGCATTACTCCTACGGTTTTCAAAATGTTTTACTTGAGTCATTTATTTATTATGATGCATTAAGTTAATAGGAGTTGACTCGGAACCGTTTCGCATTATGAGTACCTTGATCCACTGAATACTTTACCCTAATTAAGTTCGGGATCTCGCTTATGCTTAGCACCGCTTAATTAGATCGGTAGAAGACGGGTGATTGACCCTCATCCGCGAGGTAGGTGGTTACTACCCTTTGGTTGATACTATGGAGGTTGGTTAGAGAACATAACCATGTGGCCTTGTTAAATCACGACTAGTCGGAGTTTGTGGTGTGTTAGACCACGGAAACTCCGGCGATGTCACTTAATGGGACTATGGCTTTGTACGTCCTCGGATCATGTTGAACAATGCCTCACGAGATAGCCGGAAGGATGCGATCATCCAACCGCGAAGCCTTGAGGATGTTTGGGCCGACATTTCAACGGAGTTGAGTGTGTTGCCCACGGGCGCGGTATTAAAGCCCGGTGGCCGGTCGCGCCGGAGGTACCTCAGTAGCCGGGCAGGCCTGGTGCAACCGTATTCGTTGAAATCCGTGTTTCCACCCGAATAGACCAAGGTGACCGTCACTCGTTACGGCCGGCGAGTGTGGTTTGTGTGAGGAATACCCGCACCTGGTTTGCAATCGATTATAATCGCCATCGTTCTGGACGGTGAACACTTGACCGAGCGGCACCTTGTCGCAAATCATTGTGAAAAATAGGATGGTTATGGTTCTATGTTGTTGATCTTTGGTATGCTCAACTTTGAAGGATAGGATAGCATTGCTTGCTCATACCCGGAGTTGAAGTAGTACGGGTGCTAACCTAGTGATGTCAGGATCCAACTTAAAAGATGTTAAGCTAGAGAGTCTTTTATAACTAAATGATTATTAATAAGCTCACTTTTTATCGCAAGTTTAAATGAGTCAGCTACCCCACTTATAAAGCCTGGCATACTCCTTGGTGTCACTTTATTTTCATTTATGTCGGGTAAGTCTAGCTGAGTACCTTCTTGTACTCAGGGTTTTATTCCCTTGTTGTTGCAGATGGTGAGATATTCTATGGCTATTGCCCAACTTGCTTCTACCCAGCGTATGGGGATGAGTAGATCGTGGGCACGATCAATCTATCTATCGTACCTCTATCGTTGTCGGATGTGATGTTGGACCAGGCACTATGTTTCAACTAAGTGTGCGTTTGTGAACCAAAACTTTATTTGCTTCCGCAATTTGGATTTGAACTCGGTATTGTAATATTTATTTCGTACTCCGATGTAATCTACTATCTGTGAACCTATGTATCACTATGAACTGTTGTATGTTGAACTCAATTCGGTCCGGAAATTTGTATTGTTGAAAGTTTGAAATCCTTCGAGATTTCATGGACTACCGGGTTGATATAGCCACAGTGTGCTAATTAAGTTGCTTTGGCGACTCATAAGTACATTGTGTTTATATTAATTGGTCGGTTCTGTTACAATCATTAGATTTAAATTTGGTTCACTTTTGGTAGGAGACTAAATATAGATCCATGGATTTAAATTTTGTGTTGTTTTACACATTACCAAAGATGGGTAATATAGCTCTTGGATCTTACATAGCAGCATATGTTGACAATTTCAATGTAAACTTATGGGTTACACCGTATTATCTTTGATAAGGGTGGAGGTGGGCAACTATAAAAAATATTAGTAGGTTATTTTAAACTATCTTGTATAATAGTAGAGGTCTATATTCTAGTTATAAATTTAGAGAGTTATTTTAAATTGTTGTTCGTAATAACAAAGCCTATTAATTTAGAAAAAAACATTTAAGGGATGACTTTGAATTATTTTTGAAAATAACAAACATTTTATAATTTACATGCACATTTTTTAGTTCCTTTGAATCATCTTTCCATCTATGAGAGCACTTCATTGGTCATTAGAAAACGTAATTTTGCATGAATACTACTTTTTTGCACATAGTGTAAATGCGCATTGGGATGTACATGTTTTCCTTTATTTGATATTTTTCTACCAATATTTTGGCATATCTTATTTTCTATTCTATTCTATTGATTTTTTTTTGGTATAAGTGTCTTCATTGTTTGACTGTCCACTATCGGAAGCTATGTAGTCTTCTGAGTTGTCCTGTTTCTTTAGTTAAAATTCCAATGAAAATGAATTTAGCTCAGTCTTCATTGTAATATGTATCACACAATTAATACAAATAAAGGATGACACAACTAAAGGAGTTGTAAAGTACTCATTAAGGATCAAGGAGTGTTACCTTGTAGTCATTTTCCATAGGGGTCATTGAACTGCTCTTCCTCTTTTTTGGCAAAAATAGTCTTCAAACAATATAATTAGGCCTAAAATTTGTGAAGTTGTCGTCAGTCATTTTGATTTGGAGAATCATTGTTTGTGCACATATTTTTTTGGTATGCTTTTAGTATCTCCATATATATTATCATGATTGAATAAATTCATCATCAAATCTACTGATTTGGTTATCAACATTTTATTCATACTTTTTAAAAAGTACACAAGTCATAGTTCCTGTTGGATCACTTATTTAAATCTTTATTTTGCACCTATTTACATTATTACTTTATTAAAAATTCAAAAAATGATATTATAGTTTATGAATACAAATTAGTAATAAATCATTTACCATGGTTTAGATTCGGCTTTTCCTTGTACATTTATTGCAATAGTAGTGATCAATCTTTTTCTTTTTGCAAGTTGCTTCGTGCAACCATCACTACTAAATGAAATGTAGTATCATCTAAATGTTATATTAAATGAATTTGTTGTTGCTTCAATAGTAAATTTTTTCTGGTTACATATCATTGATTCCAGAGTAGTTTGTATTGTCAAACTAATGCACATCAGATTTGATTCTTCAAACAAAATGAAATTTAGTTGTTCCAAAGTTCTTCTATTGTAATGCATTTTTCCCTAATGTTCCATTTAGATGGTCATCAATATGTTTGGATAAGATTATCACTGGAACATTTTTTTGCATAAAGACTTATGTAAAGTTTGAAACTACATATATTAGAATATAAATATAAATAAGAATATGCATTTTTTGTACCTATTTTGTGCATTTGTAGTTTCATGCACGATCCACTGGTAGACCATGAGATTTCTTTGATATTGCATGCCACCTGTACCTTGAGTACATGAAAAGAGCACTATAGATGTATTTTGTACCTTTGTAGATAACAACAGTATAAACCTGGTCCAGTTTATGAGGTATGGTACTCTTGGATGTAGATAATTTAATAACATTAAGCATGTAAAGGTAAAAAATAGTTGCATAGTATTAATGCATAGATTGATTCCTTTTAAGACAAGCTAATTCAGGTATATCATGTTTTCAGCTAATGAAATAAATTTTGATCCATTAGGCATGTAAGAAAGATGGCAAGATGGTTCGTTTGTTTGGAATACTTTACATGGCATTCTTTTTCTTGTAAGTATGTAAATCTTGACAATCTTTTTCATGTAAAAGAACCATGGAATATGTACGCAAATAAATCGGTACAAATATTCTAGTTATATCATGTTTTCAGCTAATGAAATAATTTTTTATCCATATAGGCATGTAGGAAAGATGGCAAGATGATTCATTTGTTTGGAATACTTTAGCTGGCATTCTTTTTCCAGTAAGTATGTAAATCTTGACTATCTTTTTCATGTAAAAGATCCAGGGAATATGTATGCAAATAAATCAGTACAAATATTCCAGTTATATCATGTTTTCAGCTAATGAAATAATTTTTTATCCATTAGGCATGTAAGAAAGATGGTAAGATGGTTCATTTGTTTGGAATACTTTACCTGGCATTTTTTCCTGTAAGTATGTAAATCTTGATTATCTTTTTCCCTGTAAAAGATCCTGGGAATATGTACACAAATAAATCAGTATAAATATTCCAATTTAATTGGGCCTTTGAAAAGATGATGATTCAATTAACTACCATATCCAAATCCGTACCTTTTTTTGCTTGTCTCTCCATCATGTTCTGGTTGATCTTCGATGGTTTCCTCTGATTTCAATCTCAATTCACGTAAAGTACTAATTGGACTCTGGAAACATGTGAAACCAAAAATATATTCCCTAGCCACGCAATCTTTTTGTGCTTTAGAACCATAATGATGTTGAATATAAAATTAAATAATCTAATATGGAAAGTATTCTTCACAAATTTGATCCTTACTTATAGGGTATAATAAGAGCTTATCGTGGTTACATGTGTTGGGGGGCAGCGCGGCAGTAGGACGAACCATACGTCAAAGTTGTTCTTCACCTGAGTTGTCTCCAGCACCTTGATCCTTGTTGTCACGCCGCCGAAGCCGCCACGCTCATCCTCGCCTTTGCGGCCTCGGCTTCATCGTACACGATGTCCGGGACCTCCTTGCAGATCCAATCCACCTCCTTCTCGCCTTCCTTGTACGGCTCCATCTTCGTGCACGCCGTGGGGCTGTCATTCAGTCTGCTGTCGAAGTGCACCGGTGAGAACGTGGCTAGCACCAAGGTCCGGGGAGGACGGCTATCGCCGCCAGCAGAGTTCAATCGCTCCACGACGTGAGTTGTTGATTAGAGGTGAGATTTGGCTCCACGCCATGGCTAGGATTAACGTGAACTTTCTGGGCTTCCAGTTAGATTGGCCAGCGATCAAGATTTTTGTGTGCGGGCATAGTTTTTCTTTTCTGTTGGAATAAAAATAATATTTTATTCTAATAACGGCAGAAGTGGGTAATTTTCTAAAAAACAAAATAGATCTAATGGTTATAATTGACCAGAGTCTTTTGATTTGATGGCTGGATGTTTCGATTAATTTGAGAATTTATAGCATTTATCTTTTTTCTACCTCATCTAGTGAGGATTAACGTGAAGCTTTCGTTGGAGCCTCCAATTAGTAATAGTAAGATAAGATTGCAAGAATTTGTTTTTTGGGCCGCTGTCGGCTAAAATAGCCAAAATATCCCAAAATACTTGATTATACATTTATATGTACTAGTTAATATGCACGTGCGGCACGCACGTGCGTAGAAGATATACATCGTTTTTATTTTTCATTTTCTAGCTTGAATTGTCGTTATCTTCTATTTTTCAATCCAACATTTTTTTTGGTAATTTTATTTGCAGGTCTTTTTTATTTTTTATTTCTATATGTTTTTAAGCATTTTTGTATTTATTATTTAAAAATTTTAATTTTTTATATTGTTTGTATGAGGTGGCATTAGAGTAGAAATTTTCAGATATGTTATTATTGGACCCACCAATCATGTTTTTCTTCCTTGCCAGCATTCAATTTATCTACAGCGGCACAACCCAATTCGGTTTTTTTCAGCGCACTAAGGCACGCAAGCTTCCTTACAGTAGAAGGATTATATACACATTTATTGAATTATTTTTTAAGATAAAAGAAATTTTATCTTATCAGCTATTAAACAGAATTCAGGACAAACTTTAGCAAGGAAATTCAAGATGCTAAAAAACTTAATTGATATTATTCATAGTATTTAACTATGCAAAATACATCAATTCATATTCTTCAAGTGTGGACCAAATTGACAATTTAGACATGCCATATCTCTTGTCAAGCGTGAATATTAGAGCTCTCAGTTGAATAAAACTCTTTATTCTACAAATAGATAATTGGTATTCTCAAGGCATGTTCAGGTATCCTTTTTATAGTAGTGGTCCTCATTGCCACTTCCCTTCATGTCGTTGTTTGCATCTTGTAGGCAACACCTACAACCTCAAACACTAATATGAATATTTTTAAAAAAGAAATCTGGAGAGCTTCCCCAGAGTTTGTATTAACGAACTCCAAAGTTTCACGTACAGCATAGAGGTTACAATTACAGCACTATCGACGTCCCTGGTTATCGAACAAAGGTACGCCATCCGCGTAGTCTGGGAATCACGGAGGAAGCATAACACAAATATGAATGTGATTTAGCTAATTTTATATAGACAATTATAATAACACTATGAGAGAAAAATAAAATTCCTATGATTCCTATGAAGACATTCTAAACAGAAGTTAAATTTCCATGGAGAGTATTTGATGGATAAGTTTAACTGACAACTAATTCCATATGGCAATAAAAAATTGTAGACTGCCTTTCATACTTGCTTCATGCAGAAACCGTAACAGACCTATTTTCAGTTTAGTTGTGTGTTGCACCAGTAGTCACAAACTTCCTTGAATTCAGAAAAGATTGTCCTAGCTGGCTATCATAATCCTCTAAGTGCATCTACCAGGAAAAATGCATATGCAATCCTGTTCTTGTAAAACGATAACTTTAATTCAGAAAAGATTGTCCAACAATGAGCCTCTTTGTTTGTCAATGTAGCAGATCCATCTGGCTAACATGTTGTGAAGCAAAAGAGAGAGAAAAAAAAGATCATAATACAGTTCAAATTACATTCCAAAAAGGAAAAAAAAGACTGATAATACAATATAAAAAAATAAGAGGCACCGACATCCATATTCCGTCCGAGTTGCTGTGCCAGTTGAGATGATCATAGCAACGGTCGCCACGACATCGCCGTCGATTCTAGGAAAAATAGGAAGGCACAGCAAAAACTTCATAAACACGTCGACAGCCTCACCTTTGCTTCAAAACCTTTGGATGCAACACATCAAAGACCATCGAGAAGATGTTAATTCTTACATACTGCTGGGCCGTTGTTTCTGTGCTACTGGCCCGCCATGCCGTCAACCACTGGGCCACCATTGCTCTGCCAAGTCGAGAGCATACGCTGCAACCACCATACACTTCTTCTGCTATTGCCCGCCATTACTCGCTGGTCGTGCTTGCCATCAATTGCACTTTCATCTCATCTGTTGCTTAACTGCGTGGGTGCCTATTCTGCATGGTGCATGCCGCACTCTCCTACTCTTGCCATCTTTAATTTTCTGTTGGAAACATCTCCAATCACATCTATAACACACAGCCATGCAAACAAGAAAAGTGTAGAGAGGTGATTTAAAATATGTGAAGATCGAACCTCACCCCGAGTGGGAGGATTGAGCGAGAATGTCCTGCTAGTACGAGCCGCCGCACACGGCCGCCGCAAAATCGCCTTGCTCGGGGCATACCGCCTGCGCCGTGGAGGACGATGACGGATTGGAACGGAGGGCCGCGGCGCGGATTTATATGCGGCTCCAGGTGACGGAGGTGGAGTCCACGTCGGGGACGCGAGGTGGTTCTGCCTTGCGCCGCTGGTTCGTGGCCGTGTGATGTCGCGTGTATGATCGATGTCTTGAATCTTGATGCCTTCGGGCCCTCCGCAACGAGTTCGTGATGGACACGCTGTGTTGTTCTGTGGGGGGCGGTATGTCATCCAAAGGGTAAGCGAGGCAATTAGCCAATTACTAATAGCCGGTGGTGCGTGGGTACGGCGGGCGGGTAAGGTGCGGCGTGGGTGAAAAATAAATCAGAGCGGACATCGAATTCAACGGCAGGAACACAAACAAATCTTACATCTTACAGGGTGATCCACCTGTTAGGAGGTAAAGAGATCTAATATCCCTTAGATCAAGATTTTAAATTATATCCGACGATTAAAACACAGGGTGGGTATGAATTCTTAGGTAACGTGTATTATTCAATTTCTTCGCTCTTTTATAGTACTAGTAAATATGCATGTGCGACACGCACATGCTTATAAGTATATATTTGACAAAAGTAGCAAATGATAGCAAATCTTCTCTTTATAGGAACGCCCTGCTTCACGGTGAATACCAAAGCCAACATCCACTCCTCCATCAGAGTTGAATTTCTCAATGTAATTAGCAGCTTCATGTGTCTTGCAAACTACTGCATGTCATCTTTGCCAAGATACACAGCACTCATCCTATAAATGAAGTACACATCCATTGCAAGTGATTATCATCAAATTAAAAAAGATCTGAAACAAACCACATATTGTTGTATTGTTTTGAAAAAGAAAATTACCTGCCAATTTCGCCATCAGGCATAGTTCCAAAGTAGGGTAACAATACCAACAACGTCATGAGAAACATGACACACTCATCAAATTGCATTCTCAATTTGGTCGATTTCCATCAAACATCATGTTCCCATATATAGCTGAAACCATCCCACCCGGACTGGAAGTTTGTTCTACATTGTTAAAGTCCAGTGCCAATCTAAGAGTCTTCCCGATTGGCAATGAGAGGACCCACTAAAAACAAACAGTAGTCATTCTTATCTAAATTTAAATATTAGGATGATTTATTGATTCATATTAAGATGGCAAAGATGCTTACCAACTTATCGGAGGCCACAAAACATTGTCGTTGAATAGAAAAGAGATATCCTCATAAACTTCCATGACTTCATTCAGTGTAGTAGCAGACGTCGCGCCATGCCATCACAAATTTCAGTCCGTGCACCAACCATGAAGTTTTAGGAGGCTTGGACATCCATAGGCAATGCTTTGGCAGACTTGAGTAAGTGGGAAATTTCCTTCTCAGCTGCCTCTTTACCAAGCTTCTGTCGTAGGAGACATGTCTAAAACTTGTGTCCCTGCGCTCGTGTTACCATCAGGCACCTGATCAACTGCATCCCTTCCAAAAAATCTACCACCTTGGGTGGGTTGTGCTATGTCTAACATTGACGTCAATAGTTGGCACGCCATATGGTTGTGTGCTTGATCCTCCGGTGAGCTTGATGGTTGAAAACCGCGACAAAAAAAAAAAAAAAAAAAAAAAACCCTCATCGATTGGAGCGGCCAGTGACAGGGCGTTCACATCTGCAAAGGCTATGAAAGCTACTTGATGGTGGCGGCCTGGGCACTGGTGCAGCGTCTCTGCGCATCTTTGCCCCGTGGCCCATGCGATCAAAGAAACTCACAGAGGAGCATCTCATCTGACATCGCAGATTACTGCCTTTGAATTCCGAGGCGAAGCTTATGGCGTGATGTCTCCTGTTCTGTCCAGATCGGGATCACATAAATTCCTCCGAATTCCTGTCACCAATCTAATCGCCAAACCCTACATCAGAGCCGAGTCTGAGATCAATCCGAGAAGTCAGGCAACAGATCATACACATCGAGGCAATGGAATCTCTCTCAGCATGCTGCTTTATATGAATCTCGCACAAACATGCTCGATACGCATCCGATACACGCTGGAATGATTTGATACGGTGGCAGCACATACGTGGACTGAGGCGGAGATCATCACCCATCAGCATGCATAACAATTGTGATCACAATCAAACAAAGGAAGCCACGTGCACATATGGGCATACGTCATGCAAGTTAATCAACAAGGCATCTACCTGTGCGTACGTACATGGAAACCAGGAGACGCCTTGGGTATGCGCGGCATATGATTTTAGACTTTTTAGACTAAGCACATGAATCCAAATTTTAGACTTTTTTTAGTGTGGATATGAAATAAATGAGGCCCTGTTTTATTTTTACTTTTGTTTGGAATATCTTGTATTGGCATGAGTCAAGAAAACAAATGGAGATATGATTTTACATTTTTTTTTATGAAACAGGAGAGGTGCGAACCCCTACTGGAAATTTATTAAAAAAATATAAAGGGTCCAAGCCGCCGACAAGGTTCCTCAAGAAACAAAAAAAAGATAAGTTCCTCAAGAAACAAAAAACGACAAGGCATATGATTTTACATTGAGATGGGTAGCTATGTTGGAAAAGTGGATCAAGAGATCAAGTCAGCTAAATTTAGCAGCTTGGCACAACTTAGGTAGCTAGTTGACAAGGGTGTGTGAGATGCGCCCTTGGGTGGTTTGTGCTTGTCGAGATGATTTGGTGGTTTCGGTTGACTTCTTTTGAACTAGCATTGCTTACACTTCAACACATAAGTTTACAGAGACGCACAAAATATGTTTGCCGAGGAGGATGTGGAGACCGTCTGTTATGCCATCCGTGGAGGGGTGCTGCCTTCACTATGTTTTGACGGTGTGTATCAGCCAATTCCACTGTCGTGTCGTGCACGTAAGCAAAATTTACAAAAAGGAAAATAGATACGGACAAATCGTCTCATCAACTAGCTAGGGAGGAGGGAGGTTGCATCCGTTCAGGTCTTTGTGGGGGCTTCCTTCCCTAGGTCAGCGGGAGCACCGTCGTCGTCTCTCCTGTTCATATCATCATCTCGCTGTGACCCTTATAGGCCTTTTTTTAGATAATGGAACAAAAAAAAAAGGACCCGAGCATCTCGGCACATGCAAATGAATGAACCTGCAAGTGAATGCGCTGTGCGCATGCAAAAATCTATACAGCATTACTTGACTTAACTGACGACCTCGACTAGTACTTGTAGCTACATATACAGCAGTGGCGGCCATTCTTGCCGAGCGATCGATGATCTATACTACACATATATAAGCAACAGTTGCATATATACTATAGCAGAGGGGGCCTAACTACACATATCTATATCTATCTATACTATAATTGGATTCTTCTCAAGGCGTAAGAAGCCTGTCCCTTACACTGGACCCACAGGTCAGCCTCAAACTCATCCACCCCCACCAACAAACTCACACCACCGCGGCATCGTAATTTCGAGTTTCACGGAGAGGCGCTCGCCCCCCTTAATCACAGAAGAAAAATAGAAACAAAATAATTTGTATCCTGCCGCGGCAGCCTCTCCTCCGATCGATCGGCAAGGCGTCGCTCCCGCGAGCTGCCGCCGGCTGCGCCAGAGAGATCGCCGCGCCAGGCTGCGCTATCTCCTGCGGCCTCCTACATCACATCTACAGGTACGTGCATCCATCGACCCTACAGCATCGGGCACCTCTTCCTCCTCATCGGTTTCCTGGTCGCCAATCTCATCATCACCGTGATCGCCATGAAGGAGGACTGGAAGGGCGTGGACAGCAACGACTACAAGATCCGCGCCCTCGCGCCCTTGTGCTTGCTCGACGTGGTGCCGGAGCCGTCTCCTCTCCTCCGTGGCCGGACCTTCGCGCCCATGACGGCGCGGCGGCAGGCAGAGAGGCCGGACAGGATCGGTGACTGCCTGCTCCACGCAGGTAGATATACATCCATGCATATATATGTTCATCGATCGCTCGGCCAGTTGTCGGAGATTGAGATTTCATACGTGCACGGTGCACCCAACTGCTGGACATTGCCAGAACTGTCGTAGATATACATCCATGTTGATGCATATAGCCGAAGTACATATATACATATGTTCGTCGATCTATATTCACCCAGACTAGCTCGGCCAGCTCCCTGAATATCTACTTTTTGGATGACTAAATGGCTAGCACTGAATGATTCTTGGTATATTTTATTTTTGGATCGGATGACTGTAATCTGTTCACTTCATTTTAAACGATCAATCCTTGTCTGGGTACATGGATGCAGGGTCAGATCGACGTTGGCAGCGAGGTGTTGGTGGCGGCGATGAAGCAGGGGCCGGCGACGTGGTCATCTCCTGAGCCTTGCCATCGGATCTTATATACTCCAAATTCTGAAACTTAATATATAATATATTAGCATACTAGCATGATTTCTGCAATATAACTAATAAGATACTAGCATATACTAGCATGATTTATGAAATTACAGGTGCAAGTGAGCTAAACAATTGTAGCACAGAGCTGATTCAGGATGCCATTGATAGTTCGTCAACCACTTCTCCCGCGCACAATGCCGTAATTGCCAATGGGCGAGGCCACTGTGGGGCGCGCCGCCTTTGGCATCTGGAGGCCATTGTGATGCTCTTCGACTCCGCCACCATGCTCGCTGGATCTGGCATCTACGCCATGTTCGCCGTGTCCAACGACCATCTCGCCTCCCTCGCCTGCGATCCCCTCCGTGCGTGCAACTGGATCCGCTGCAATGTCATCGGTGTCGATGTCAGGTACCACGCTACCATAGGCTCTACTGCCCACCACCACTCCGGATCTCCCCAATCTAAGTGAGATGGGGTGCAGGAAGAGGATAGCCTAAAACCCTAGCTAACCCCCGAATCAAATCCCACCGCCGGAGCGCCCTAAATCAGGGTGTGCGGGGCGGCGGTGGCCGGACAAAGACGCTGTTGCCAAGCAATCCACTCGCATCCCCAAGGCGCCCCTCCGAGATCCGTGGCCGCGCCAGCGACCTGCTCGTGGCCGTGCAGCACTCCGTGTTGGTGTGAAAAATTGGATACTCGAGTGGAGGACACCGCTACAGCAGTTGAGGAGCAGATCTGGGTCACCTCAACGGGCAGGAGGATGGGAGGATGCCACGACAGCGCTTGGGGAGCAAATGATTGCTGTGAATTTCTTCTGGATTATTATCTTGTTTTTTTTGTCTCTTATAATGCGCAATGGTTTCAACAAACATGCAGGACCATGACTCCATGAGCCACCTGTCGATAGCTAATTACGGCGGCTGAGGGAAATGTGGCTACAACTATGGTGGAAGTGGTTGGAAATTTGGAGAGGTTTCTCACATCCACGATGCCCACGTGGTCTACTAAATGTTGATTCAGCAGACTGATGGGTCTATCATCTCTACTATAATTGAATTCTTCTAAAGGTGTCAGAAGCCTGACACTCACCCCCGACCCCACAGCCAGCCTCTCACCCTCCACCATCTCAACCAGCGCCCCTCATGTTGAATTCGAATTTAAATCTCCTAAAATCACGGCCACAGCCACCCGAACAAACTCACGTCCCGCAATATCTATCTCGAGATATTTACTCCTCAAATCATGGAACAGTCTCTCCCATCCATCACAAGGTCGTACACATTCACAATTCAATTCAAATTTCAGGGTACGTGCCGAGCGTCCGTCGTCGCCGTCCTCACTCGCGATCCCCGTCCTCCCTCTCGATCTACTCGGCGAGCCGCCGCATGGCGACGCGTGCAGCGAGCAGACGTCGTCCCCGTCCTCCCTCGCGATCTCCTCCGCGAGCCGCCGCACGGCCGTCGTCCTGCGCCGCCGAGCGGACCAGCGCGTGGTGATTCTGCCACCGGCCGTCTCCTCCCGGAAACAATCCCGCCGCCGGTTGTCTTCGATCTCCTGGAACAGGACAATTACACCGGTTGCCTCTTGCCGATGGCAACGCTCCTCGCGGTGGATGGAAGAGCACGCGGGGGCGATGATGCTGGACGGCCTCGCGAGAGCGGAGGTCGAGTTCGTGGACCATCGGTAGGCTAACGGACTATTTCTCCATCCCTAAAACATCCATCGCCGTCCATATGAGGTAAAGAAATTGCTGTGCGGTTGCATCGACAATGAAAAAGATGCCAATATTCTTCACAATACTATAGTGCTACGATGCTATACTGCTTCATTCATCTGGAGTAGTACGTTGGATTGTTTCTTTCCTCTTCGATAACCTTTTTCTGTAGTATTCACAAATTCGAGAAGCTCAATCACATATCAGTATCGGTCAATGCTTTTTTGTAATTTTGTTTGTTTCTTCTCTCTCCTGATTTTGTCCATGTTTTTTGACGGGCGAGGGCCGTGATGCCAGAGCACGTTGATGGCGACACGGAGTAGGATGCATCAGCATCGCGCTTCGAGGGCTGCGCAACAAAGACGACTGTTGGAGACGGTGCCTGGGAGCCTGGCACGTGCGAGATGCTCACACCGTATGGTTGGCAGTACATGCTGTAGAAAATAACCAAAATTCTTTGAAACTTCGTGCCTTGATGCAAAAACAGTATTCATAATCTCGGTTACTCACAGAACTTCTGTGGCACTTGATGCCTCCCCTCATCACTGATTATGTCTAACCTTGTGATGCACGGGCGAAGTGGTTAACAATATATAGTTTAGGAAAAACATGCCATATTTCTTGTCGTTTAGTTAGCTTGTGTATGTGTGCTTCATTTTCTGCAATATGTTGTTAGAAGAATGTTGAAGTGACCATTCTTATATTCTAGAAATGACTAAAAGGTGTATAATAACCTAGCTATGTGAATTTTATTGATAAGACTAAAGATGTATAACCTAGCTATGTGATTTCAGGGAAAGGCAAAGAAAGTTGTGGCCGACATGAAACAAGGAGGCAATGTTAAGGTGAGTAGCTTCCAGAGAATCCATTTGTGCTCTGCTTCTTCGCTCACCTGTGGTCGAGTCGCTAGAGGATAGTGGTCTGTGTGTTTCACTTGCACATGACATGTTTGTTCAAATGACTCAATGATGGCCGTATATTTTTTTTCGCGTACCCTATGCTTTTGGCTAGAAGCCCTTGCCTCGCCCAAGATTCATCGTTAGTTTTGGGTCAAGTTTGTTTTAAATCCGTGCATTCCTTTCTTCTCTTTAGGAAGAGTGGGAGCGACAAGATGATGCTGGCATTTGATAGCTGCCGCCAATGAACAGGTGAGAATGCAATGTACCCTGATATTTCTTCTAGGATCTTATTTGATCTAGCTGATGCTTTCATTGGAACAACTACCGTGTGGTAATTCTGAAGGTAACCTACTGAACTACTGTGACAATGTTCTTAATGCCCCAAGCAAGCAAGGTATTCCATTTTATTTTAGGATATACCTTTTTGTTTGGATGTGATACATGCTCTGATCATTAATTTCATCATTCTGTTGTAGGCAAGCAGAGGTGCTTGACTGACTGTTGTTGCTTGTTGGACCAGTGTTGAATTGCCAACTAATAGTACAAATTTCTTTAATATTTGTTCAATGCCAAATCTTGGACTTCTGATCAATGGCCGCACCATCGTTAGACTTCGTCACTTTGATTTGGCACTGTATGATTTGGAGTGTACTTCGAGTTCACTTTGATTATCTGTGAACTTGCACAGGTTTTAGTTGCAGATACACACTATTAGATTAGATCTTTGATCATGAAGGCTGGTTTCTATTCTCCTTTGTGACGCCTATTCCTCAACCAAGGTTAGTTGAAAGAGGCAAGAACTCTCAGATTCTCAAGCCAATCACCATGAATTGAAAGGTTATTCAATTGTTTGTGCTAGACCTGAAAGTTTGAGTTCTTGTTCTGATGTTTTTCTTTCTTCCTACAGACTGACAATGTGTCTACGCTTGATGTGAGATGGGTGCTTCTTTTTTAATGTTTTTAATTTGAAGTGAGAGGGAGTTCATTAAGTTGTGGATACCTTTCATTTTCATTTGTTTACAATTTAGTTTAGACCATTACCCCCACCATGTCCAAGATCAATGTCGAGCTTGCATGTTGTTTTGTTTAGTAAAAGCAAGTCCCTGCCTACATGTTGGTTGGTGATTTCAGCCCAAGTACTTGTCAAGATGTATACTTTGTTTAAAACATAAGCTCCTTGTTTAATCTTAGGCGTTTGATAAAAAGATTTAAGCAGAGATGAAATGAGAGTCAACCATTGTCATAAAGGTGAGCTGCATAGAACTCTTTTGTCCTCCTAAATTCTGCATTACTAATGCATTCTTATTTGTTTCCTAATTTGTAGAGGTAAAAAAGTGCAAGAAAAGAATGTCAATGACATGACCAAGGTTGCACAGACAGCAAAATAAAAAGTAGATCAAGTGAAGGAGGATGTTACTTTATTCCCTTTCGATACCTATTTTTATTACAATATACATGATAAGTACTTTGGATGAGCACTTGTGATTGCTCTGTTTTTGTAAACATGAACATAGGAAAGCTAGAATTTTGCATGGTTTTATGTGAGGACCAACACCGGACAAAAACAATTGTGTTAGTGTTTTCTAACGATTACTTGGGTTTTATTCTCTGGTTAATTTATACATACAGGATTTAGGTGGCTTCAAAAGATATAACAAATGTGATGTTATTTGCAATGTTACTCTAAGCATATTTGCTATGGACTCAACAATAAGATAACTCATTATGGATCACCTTTGGCATGAATCTTAATCTCACTATTTACTTTAAAAAAAACATATTGTCTATCTCGCAAACATTTGTTTTTTTCACTGCATCCCTAAGATAAAAGTACATCCTTTTGATAAATCCGTAGCGTTAGCACGGGCATTATACTAGTATAAGCAAATAAAGGATCATGAGTAGTACTAGTACCACAGCTCCCGGCGCCGGTGGTGCCGCCGGCGACGGCAACAGCAATGGTACCGACGGCAGTGGGAAAGTAGAGGTGTCCACCACAGCCAGCACAACCTCCAAGAACCCGCTGCAGCAGCTTCCAGCAGGCGCGGTGCTGGCGTTCCAGGCGCTGGCGGGGACCTTCACCAACCAGGGCCAGTGCTGGGCTACCAACTGGTGGCTCACCGTGGGGCTGGTCACCATCCTCAGCTCCACCTGCATCTTCTTCTCTTTCACGGACAACATTGCCTACAAGGGCAAGCTCTACTATGGCGTGGCCATGCCTGGGCGCCTCAACATCATCAACATGCCCAGGAGAAAGGAGAACGTTGTGTTCAAAAATCTCCATCCCGAGCTCAGGAAGCGTGGCCTCAAGACCATCGACTGGGTTCACGCCTTCCTCTCCCCGGTCGTGTTCCTCACCATCGCCGGCAGTGACGTTGGACTCCAGCAGTGCTTCTTCCCACATCCTAGCCTTGACACCCAGCAGCTGCTCAGGAACCTGCCGCTGGGGATGGCGGTCATGACTACCTTCTTGTTCGCGATCTTCCCGACCACAAGGAAGGGCATCAGATTCGACAACAGCAACGCTGCTCCTGCTACTCAACAAGAGAAGAAGGAAGATGGGCCTGCGAAGAAGCCGGCGGTAGCGGATGAGGCTGTGGCTGCTTCTCCTCCTCCTCCTCCTCCTTCACAAGGCAAGAAGGAAGGTGTTGCGGCTGCTGCTGAGGAGAACAACAAGGTGCTTATGTCCTCGACCAGCCTGATGAAGCTGCTGCCGGCGGGCCCGGTCCTGGCGTTCCAGACGCTGGCCGCCAGCTTCAACAACCAGGGCAAATGCTTGCCTTCCAATAGGTGGCTCACCGCGGGGCTCGTCGTCTTCCTCAGCGCCACCTGCATCTTCTCCTCCTTCACCGACTGCGTCCTGGAGCTCAAGACAGGGAAGCCCCACTGGGGCGTGGCTCTGCCGCGCCGCCTCCACATCATGAACATGTCCAGGAAGGAGCAGGCAAAAAAGTTCGACCGTAGAGAGCTCAGGGAGCGGCGCCTCAAGACCGTGGATTGGATTCACGCCTTCTTCTCAGCGGTCGTCTTCCTCACCGTTGCCGGTAGCGACGTCGGGCTGCAGAACTGTTTCTTCCCAAAGGCCAACGAAGCGACCAGGCAGCTGCTCAAGAACCTGCCGCTGGGGATGGCAGTAATGTCCAGCTTCGTGTTCATGGTCTTCCCCACCACCAGAAACAGTATGTGCTTTGATGACAGCGGGGGCAAACAGGATGACAGCGAGAAGAAACCGGATCACAGCGACAACACACAGAAAAAACCGGATGGGGCTTCCAACACGGCACAGGATACAGCAACTTGAACAACAATAATGTTCTTACTAATAGTTAATTCATTTGTGTTCGGCCATTCCAACTCTCGTTTATATACTCCTGTGCGTTTGAGGAATCATGACGTGTTTTTTCCTTTTTGTTTTACATCTGTTATATATGGCAATGCATGCTGTAGATGATCCAGGGGCCATTCACATGATTAATTAATTGTCATCTTGCTAGTCGTCAATCAAAATGACAATTGGTTGTAATGAATCTACCCTAATGCAAGAAAACTCCTTTCATGGCCAGTAAACTATAAAGGTCCTATTTCCAGGCTTGCCCAATGAAGTTTGACCATATATAATTTGTCAACTTAGTCCTTCGGAGGTGCTCATAGAGGTAGGGTTTATGTGCGTATACTCATAGGGGTAAGTGTGCGTACGTGCTGTGGACATCTATATCTGCATATAGGCTTCTACAGTACTGAAAGTAGACCAATGCAGCATTAGCTAGAACGTTAGATTTTTTTCATATTAAACAGTGCAGATTCGCATAACTCGATGGGAGCACAAAAATAAATGTTGGGGAGCGATCACCAGAGTCGCGGAGCTATGCCCAGCTTGACTCGTAAAAAATCCTCGAGTCCACGACTAGCCGAACTTGAGCAGATGATGATGGCTCTTTGTAGGATCAAGGACAATCACTTGAGCCAAAGGACGAGGTCGCCTTGACCTCCGCCGTCATCGTTGCGGGCTCCTCAGGGCGGCGGCTGCCCTAGCGCTGGAGCCCGACCTCCACCGTCGGGGATCACGAGGAGAAGATCGCCCCGAGCTCCACCATCGGGGATCACGAGGAGAAGATCGCCCCGATCTCCGCCGTCGGCAATCGCGAGGAGAAGATCGCCCCGACCTCCACCGTCGAGGATCGCGAGGAGAAGATCGCCCCAACCTCAACCGTCGGCGATTACAAGGAGAAGGTCGCCACAACCTCCGCCGTCGGGGATCGCGAGGAGAAGATCGCCCCGACCTCAACCGTCGGCGGTCGCGAGGAGAAGGACGCCCCGACCTCCACTGTCGGCAATCGTGAGGAGAAGATCACCCCGACCTCCACCGTCGGTGATCGCGAGAAGAAGATCGCCCCAACCTACACCATTGGCGATCGCCAGGAGAAGATCGCCCCGAGCTCCATCGTCGGCGACCGCAAGGAGGAGATCGCCCCGACCAGAGCTCGGTAGGGCGGCGGCTGCACTTGCGCTGTGGGCCGACCTCCACTATGACAACAAGGCGATGAAGATATCGCCCCGACCTCCGCCAGCAGGCAAAGTACTAGGGTCGCGGGGCGGACACTACTAAATTTTGACCCTGTTGCACCGGCCAATTTTTGATGTTATAGATCTAAAATAGATGCAATAGTTCGGTTTCGCATCAATTTCTCATTTGATGCCAGCCGATGCAAGTGGTCTTGATGCAATAGCCTTTCGCATCGGTTACTTGTGGTTGATGCGAGAAGCAGCTATTTCATCATCCATCCGTTGCCTCTTGCATCAAAATTGAGAGATGCAATAGCTTATTGCATCCAAATCTTGTTGGTGCAATACATCTATTGCAACGGCTATCATTTGATGCAATAGACTATATTGCATCGATATTAGGTTCGATGCTATATAATCTATTGCATCACCATTTTGATTCGATGCAAGAGATTCTATTGCATCACCATTTTGCATCACCCTGCACGAGTTCCGCAGCCGCGTCCTCGGCATCCAGAGCGGCCGCTGCAACGACACGGTAGAAGAGGCCGGGAAGGACGAGAGCGGCGACCTAGCCCTCGCTCAGGACCAGGAGCACCTGGCCGCCATCCCCAGGGCCGTCGACTGGCGCAATACTGGCGCCGTCACCAGCCTCAAGGACCAAGGCCAATGCGGTCCGTCGTCCCTACAGAACTCCATTCGATCTCCATGGCGATTAGTTTCTTCTCTTCTGTAGGAAAATGAACTTGCCGTTACATGGGTGACGTATATATGCAGGTAGTTGCTGGGCTTTCTCGGCAGTGGCAGCCATTGAGGGGATCAACAAGATCGTGACGGGCAAACTTGTGTCGCTGTTGGAGCAGCAGCTGGTCGACTGCGACGGCAATAGCGCTGGCTGCAGTGGCGGATTCATCATTAACGGTTTCAGGTTGGTCATCAGGAATGGCGGGATTGACTGCAGGGCTGACTATCCCTACACAGCACGTCAAGGGATCTGCGATGCCAACAAGGTCGGTACTGTGTACATACTGTCTTGCACGAATGTGTACACACGCGTGCACACATATAATTGATGCCTTCTTGATGGTGATGGAAATCTGCATTTCTCTTTTGTCTAGACAAAGAAGAAGGTTGCGTCCATAGATGGATACAGGAGGGTGTTTCCAGTCAACAATGAGAAGGCGTTACAGGTGGCGGTGGCCACGCAGCCAGTCAGCGTTGTCATCGATGCAGGCGGTCGTCAATTCCAGCTCTATGCCTCGGTATGCAAAGTGTCGCGGATATATACATATATATTGGCAAAGTATCTACTCACTCCTCTTATTTCACATCATGATGCATATCACACGCAGGGCGTCTTTGACGGGCAATGCGGCACGAACCTAGACCACGCTGTGACGGCAGTGGGTTACGGCACTGAGAACGGAAAGGACTATTGGCTGCTGAAGAACTCGTGGGGCAGCAACTGGGGTGAGGCAGGCTACATCCGCATCAGGCGCAACGTGGCCACGCCCACGGGCAAGTGTGGCATCGCCATGCGCGCGCACTGCCCGATCAAGTATTGCCCAACGGGGCACATCAGGGCTGCGCAGTCTGTGCTGGAGATGGCTACGCCATACGGATTGTTGGTTTTCATTCCAATTTCTTTGTTGCATTGTAATCGCTTGTTTTTAGTGGCGCATAGAACCACATATGGATGGAGATGTGCTCAGTCCATGCCGTGGCCCCGCGTCATTTTGGGTGCCAGTGGCCAACGCATGTTCGCCGTTCACGTCGCGTGGTGCTGCTCCGGAAAAGGAACTAGATCGCGTAGCGTTCGCGTAGTGGCCGGAGACCGACCGGGCTCCATGCCCATGTATGCTTGTTGTTCTAGATTTTCTAATAAGCAATGAAAAAACATGAAAAGGCTGCGACAGTGTGTGCAGCACGAAACTGTGTGTGTGTGTGTGTGTTCATTTTTTCCACTTCTCGCGTTCGTTGGTATTCACTCTGATCGTGTCTCGGGACGAAGATCAACCTCGACACCAAACCGCTACCAACCTGCTATATGCTATTTAGTACCTTGCATGTCGCGCAAGAGATTATCAATCATGGGTGTCAACTTTAACCATCCTCGTCCCTAATTCTTTTAGTGATATGGTCTACTTAATTGGTAAACATCATCATACCGATGTCCTATACCATTAGTGAAGGGTCTCACTTAACTACTAACTGGTGCACATATAGTTATAGATTACATTTTTACAAAGGTTTTGTATAATGGCAATTAAATGTCATGGTTTAGAGTAGATGTTTTAGAAAGCCTAATTCAAACCTCCTCTCTCTTAAGCCTTACAGTCCTTACAGATTTGTTGGTGATGAATTGAGGAAAAAGTCCATCTAGCATTCCCCAACTATTGCGTAAGTTTGATTTGACTCTCTCAAGTAAAAAAACTAGAATTTTACACTTCTCCACTTTTAAAAGCATCCGATCTACCTCCCTGTGCGGTTTCAAAAGTAGTGGCACCGTGTCGATCGTCCTACATGGCCCTATGTGAGTCAGAAGCAGGCAAATCGAACTTTTTTCAATATATATGAGAGAGGTCAACGACTAAACTATACGAAAAATATTAAAATAGTTTTCAAAAAAAGAGCCAAATATCTTCCAAGAATAATATGCATTTAAAATACTAAAAACTGATTTCACCTTAAAAAATTAATGAAATTTGCTTTAACTCAGAAATATATGAAACTAACTCCATATTTTTTAAAAAATAGTGTGTTATGTTTTTCTGAGCTAGGCACCACAATAAAGAACATGATTTTAGAAAATGCATGAAGTCCGAATGCTGAGCCCATCCAAACAGCTTCCGATCATGTGCTTCTTGTCCTTGCACAAACCTACGAAGATGATATGGCAAATGAGCAAGCCATCATGTCGAACCAGATGTTGTTGCACGTCGGTTTGGCATGAATCCTATATATATTTCATAATTAGCTCAATTTCAGATTCTAGGAGATCATATATGATCCAAATGATTCTAAGCATGGTAAAACATGTAGAGCATAGTTTTAGAAAACATACAAATTGTTTCATATTTTTTGAGTTAAAACAAAATTTCTAAGGTTAATCCATTTTAATATTTTAAAATACACTTTATAGAAAGTATTTAGATTAGTATTTTGAAAAATATTTCTAATTTTTTTAAAGTTCAATTAATCTCTTTGAACTATTGAGAAAATCTAATTTACCTTTCATGTGACTGATGTGGCATCACATTGGACGACCGATGTGGTGCCGTGTTAGCTAAAAGCACTTTCAAAATTATACAAGGAGGTAAATGCAACGGTTTCCAAATTTCAGATAGTGTAAAAGTTTGATTTTAGAATTGAGACACGTAAACATAAAAGTTGAGGGAGATGAAATAGAGTTTTATCCATGGACTGATGGATCAATAGAGGCCCATTCATTGGCCGAGCCCAGTGGGCCGTTCTCTCCCTCCCATGTCCCTGCGGCCCACCAGGCCACCAGAGCCCCCATCGCATTCCACTCAAAAAAAAAAAAAAATCCCAGTCGCATCGGTCCGTCGCTGCCGCCGCCGCTGCTCTGCCTCTGAAGCGGCAGTCGCCTAAGCTTGAGCATCTCCAAGGGTTTCCCATTCTCAGCTTTGCATTTGAGGGAATTTGCAAAGTTGCAAATGAGTTTGCAAAGTCCGCAAAGGTGTGATCTCCAACCGTTTTGCATTTTGCAAAGTGCTACTGTTTTTTTCCCGAAATTTCCTCTATTTTAGCGCGAGATTTATACGGTCCGATAAAAAAGTTTCGCGCTCGCGTCCATTCGCGCCTTCGGTTCCCGCGCGCGTCCGTTCCTCGTCGCCGCCAGGTCGGCGCTCGTCCATTCGCGCCTTGGGTTCCCGCGCGCCAGGTCGCCGCTCATCGCCGCTCGTCCATTCGCACGCGACGCCAGGTATCATCCATTCGCACGCGACGCCGCTCGTCCATCGGTCGCACTGCAATCCGCTGCACTGGCATACGGAAATTTCGTCCTCGCTGCAACGCCAGGTCTCATCTTCGTCCTCGCTGCAACGCCAGGTCTCATCTTCGTCCTCGCTCGTCAGACGTGGCCGTGGACGCACGCGAGGATCCGTCGTCGCGCCGCCGCCAGTTTAATATGATAGCTCCAGGATTCAGTTTAACATACTCAGATAAAATAAGGTTTGCATATATGCAAAGTCTCAACCTCTATTTGCAAACTTTATGAAATTGCAAACCTCATTTGCAAAACCATTGGAGAGGTGTTTTCTAGTCTTTTTTGCAAATTGGGCAATGCAAAGCCTATTTGCAAAGCCCTTGGAGATGCTTTTAGTTGTTTGAAATGAAAGATTAATTAATTAATTAATTAGTTGATGAAATAGCGGGGAGAAACCAAAACCTGCAGCATAGGCGCGCCGCCTTTTCTTTTCCCTTGGCTTTACCGTCTTCCGCGACGACAGGTGGTGCAGGGACGAGAGGTTCGACCGCCAAGGCCGTGTTTAGTTCGCCCGAATCGGCGGCGGCAGAAACACTGTAGCGCCTTTGTTGAATACGTAGCATTTTGTTTTTATTTGGTAATAATTGTCCAAATATTGATTAATTATGCTCAAAATGTTCGTCTCGCAAAGTACAACAAAAATGTGCAATTAGTTTTCGATTTCATCTACACTTAGTACTCCATGCATATGCCGTCATTTTGATGTGACGAGAAATCTTTTTTTTGCATAGTGGAATTTGGGGAAATATTTGGAATCTAAACAAGGCCCAATACAAGCCCAACAGTGAGCTCAGCACTTTGTACCGATTTTCTGGAGCTGTTCTCCCAATCCGTAAGGTAGTCTGAATGTCTCCAAAAATTTAACTGCGCCAACAGCTTCTGCTAGTATGGATGACTGCTAGTAAGGTAGTATGGAAATTAGCAATTCTCATCAGGTCAGGTTTGTCATACACTTCGTGCTCAGCAACGTACAGCAGCAAGGTTCTCCAGGGAGTTGAGGTTGTGTACATCATGTACATGTAAGTTTTTTTCAAAGACCGCGTGGGAAGCAAGGCCAACAGGAATACACCTCAACTTGCAACTCTCTAGAAGACCTTGCGTAGAGCTCTAATACGATTTCTCAAGTACGTTGCATACATGGATGATGACTGTTTTGTTCTCAAATGCCCAAATGCGTCCGCCCATTTCTTCATAGGTAACTTCATTGACAGAGAATGTAAGGGCACTCACGGTGTAGACTACTTATAGAGTTCAATTATTACCCTTCTATTTATGGTATTTTGCTGATGTGGTGGTATATTTATCGAAGAGAGATGGAGAAAAATCAAGACTCCAAGTCTTATTTAGACTTCAAGTCCACGATCTTTGAGTCTAATAAATAGACTTAGACTATATGATATAGTCTTGCATTGTGAGTGCCCTGACAGACGAAGCAAGAAGTGTCGGGCTAAAATCCTCTGGCCCAAGGCCCATCTCCTTAACGGATTCAAGAAAGGCCCATGTCCTCAAAACCCTATTGGGCTTGGAGCCCACCGCCGAGCTAAAAGGAGTCCGCTCCGTCTCTCGTTCCCCACGGCGGCCCGCAACGGCCGGCGGCGTGCATTTGCTCCTCGTCCCTCTCCTCCCAGTCGATCAAGTACGAGTACAGTGGATTCGACATGTGGCGGCGGCCGCAGACCCTCCTCCGCCGGCTCCCGCCGCTGAGGGCGGCGGCGCAGGCTCCCTCATCCTGGGCGGCGGACCGGCTGGGATGCAACTACGGGTCTGCGCCGGAGGGGAGGAAGGGAAAGACGGCGCCGTTGCAGGTCTCCTCCTTCCATATCCGTTTCCCCGATTCCCTTTTCCTCTCCGTCTGCTTACTGATGATGGGTTTGCTGCAGGCGCGGGGCATGGTGGACAGGTTCCGGATGCGCGCCAAGGGTGGCGACGGCGGCAGTGGCTGCGTCAGCCTCCGCCGCTCCAGGTCCAGCCGCCTCGGCGTGCCTGACGGTGAGAGACCCCCACACTTTTGTGCTGCCCTTGCTTTCGTACTTACTAATACTAATGCTCTTGTGAAATTGGCTCTGTTTGTGGTATTAGCATTGTTGCAGACTAATATGTGTCCGTTCCCTTTAAAATCCAACTCCAACTTTCCTAATTAGATTTGTGCTTCTCTCAATGAAGATCAATCTTTTAAGTTTCCACTTTAGTTGCTTTGTCCGTTAGTAGAGTTCTTACTGTTGGAAAATTTTATTTTGATTGGGCGCTAGGTTAAATGTCTATTGTCCTCATCTTAGCTGCCAGATATTTCTTCGGGCTTTAAGTAATCTGTTTAAATGACCAACAGATCATGTCTGACAGTCTTCAAAATGGTATTCTTTTGAGAGATGATAATCTGAATCTCTGATATATGGGGAGCTAATGCCTGACCACCTGATAAATGAGGTGCAATGGTACTGTAAATGATTAATTTGATGTCGAAATGCAATGTTGTGGACAGGGTATGATCCCTGGAATTCTAATCAATCATGTGCAGATTGTATGTTAAACCCTGCTAATTATGTATTATAGATAAATCTATCCCATGTTTCTGTTGCTCGAAGCTATAGCTCCTGATACTCTGTTTTTCACATACTAGTGGTCTAGTGCAGTGGGATTTTAATATTTGCAATATTTGGATTGATCGATCCTTATAATGAATTTTAAAATGTACAGGTGGTAATGGAGGGAAGGGTGGTGATGTGATTCTTGAATGCTCAAGGTCTATCTGGGATTTCAGTAGCTTGCAGCATCACATGGTATGTCTTCAGAAACATCATGTACTTTTGCTTGAGTTTTTGAACGCAATGGCAGGAGCTCTGCCTTTCAATTAAGTAGGGGAGCAAAAGAGTTTATGTACAAGAGAATAAGGAAAATAAGAGCGGGTTCCAAGCCACGGTTGCCCACAAACAAAGAGGAACACCCTGAATATGCTAGGCTTGAGCGAAAGCTCTCTTTCTTTGTTCGATGTCGTCCTTAATTCTTGTAGCCACCTGCAACACCGTCTCTGAGGTGTTATTGAAGATTCTCCTGTTACGCTCCTTCCATATGTTCCAAAAGATGTAAATCACAATCCCATTGAGCCGTCTTCGCTCTGAAATTGGTACCTTCTTTGCTGTGTCTTCCCACCATGTTTTGATGTTGATAGGATCAACCTGAAACTGTGACCGCAGCTCAGGGAGGTTCTCCCAGTAGATGATATGATCCCAAACCGCCTTTGCAAATGGGCAACTCAAACATAGGTGCAGGCCGGTTTCTAAGGGAGCATTGCAAAGCACACAATGCTCTTGATGTGGCCACCCTCTTTTTTGTAGGTTATGCGCCGTAAGAATTTTGTCTTGCACTAGTATCCAAGCAAAGATTTTGCATTTGTTCTCCACTTTCGCTCTCCAGATTAGATCACTTTGGAATAAACAGAAGGAGCCTTTAAATTGGATCCGATATGCTAATGGAGGTCACTGCCTGGTTAACTGGCCAACAGTTACTAGACCTAAGGACCTCGGGGGCTTAGGGGTGCCAGACCTTGATAGATTTGGGAGAGCTCTACGCCTACGTTGGCTATGGCAAGAATGGGTGGAAGATTCAAAACCATGGCTCGGATCTGAACTCCCATGCAGTGATGTTGACCGCCTCCTCTTCAACTCATCGATCACAATAACGTTGGGTGATGGCGCAAAGGCCCGCTTCTGGCACCACAATTGGCTTGATGGAGAGGCTCCTAGGTTTCTAGCCCCGAACTTGTTTCAGCTTGCTCCAAGAAAGAATAGAACAGTACAAGACGAGCTACAGAATAACAATTGGATGCGCTCGCTAAGGAGGAGAATTACCTCGGCTGTACAAATTGAAGAATTCGTCTCCCTTTGGGTGAGGATTCAGGGTGTGCACCTCCAACAGGGCGACCTTTTGCTTGAGTTAGATATGGTGGTTGCATTGACTGCTGTGCTTGATGTAAGATCTTATTTCATAAATTAGTGTCCTATAAATGAAAGTTAGTGCTGTGAATGTATTGGTGTAAGAAAGGTCGTCCAACCCTGAATTTTATATTTATATGAACCTATAGTGTGAAGCTAGAAATTCCGGATATGGATCATTTAAACTCTGGGGAAATCATTTGATACCTGACTTAGCTTGTTTAATTTTGGTTTTCAGAGAGGAGGCCGAGGTGGCAATGGAGTTTCTAAGAATCAGATAGGAACCAGAGGTTCTGACAAGGTTACCACTTAATATATGCATATATATGTCATAACTTTTTTTTTTTGTTTACATTGTATATAACCTTCTCTACTTATATGTAACAGATTGCACAAGTACCTGTAGGCACGGTTATTCATCTGGTTGAAGGGGAGCAACCTTCTCTCACAGTAAATAAACCAACCAGAGCTCTAGATCCCTGGGACATACCTGATGCTGCAGAACAATTTTCAGATTCAGATCAGATTGGTAATGAAATGAAGAAAGGTTTTGATGGTGGCTTGTCCAATCGGCATATTGCCCTTAAGCATAATACTGATGGAAATGAAGCTGTAAAGGGAAGCAACAGTCAGTCAGAGAATCCAAAATACTTACATACATACTCCAAGCCTCAGTTCTCAAGCACTGATAGTGATGTAAGAATATATTCATGTCAGGAGGGGACAGATGAAAATGATCAGACTGAAAGCGAGGATGAAGAATTTTGGGAGGATGAAGACGAGTTTGACATGGACGAGGAGGAGGATGAGGATGAGGAGGACGAAGAGGATGAGAGGGAAGAACAAGATGTGCAATATTGTGTTGCTGAGATGACGAAACCTGGGCAGCGGTTAATCATAGCGCGAGGAGGCGAAGGAGGACTGGGGAATGCTTTTATCATGAAGGAGATGCGGCCATCCAAAGCAAACAGACAAGAGAAGATAGCCCGTTTGAGTACCGGGCAGCCAGGAACTGAGAGCTTCCTTATCTTGGAACTGAAGAGCATTGCAGATGTTGGTCTGGTTGGATTACCCAATGCTGGGAAGAGCACACTACTCAGTGCTCTCTCTAGGGCGCGGCCAGAGATAGCCGACTATGAATTCACCACGCTAAGGCCCAACATTGGCAGCCTGACCTACGAGGACTACTTCTCAGTTAAAGTGGCTGATATACCTGGCCTGATCAAAGGAGCACATGAGAACCGTGGCCTGGGTCATGCTTTCCTGAGGCACATTGAGCGCACCAAAGTTATCGCCTATGTGCTTGACCTTGCAGCCACACTTAATGGCAGGAAGGGTGTCCCACCTTGGGAGCAGCTGCAGGATTTGGTCACAGAGCTGGAGCATTACCAAGAAGGAATGACTCGGCGACCATCATTGATTGTCGCAAACAAGATAGATGAAGAGGGAGCTGATGAGATGTACGAGGAACTGAAGAGGAGAGTGCATGGTGTTCCAATATTTCCAGTTTGCGCCATCTTGCAGGAGGGGGTGCCAGATCTGAGAGTGGGTCTAAGGAACCTTATGGTTGACTCAGATTTGCAAGGCATTGATTTTGAGAAAAGTGATTGTTGAATGAGGTTCCATCTTTTTTTTTCTCTCTCATGACACTGACACATATGATTGTGTTACTGATATTTCCCCTGAGAATCAAAGGCTAATATGTATAGCGATTAGATCTGCAGATGTTGATGACTCTGGCTATTCCTTTCTTCTTGTTCTGTTAATCACAACAATTGAGCACTTGCAACATTTTTTGTATACCTAGTTAAAGAGCAGAAATATGGAGTAGCTATAAGGTTTGTTTCAAGTTATGGTAGTAGCAGCTGAAACATTGGCCTTGTTTCAAGTTGTACATGATAGTAGCAGCTGAAACATTGGCCTTGATCAGTAAATAAACAGAACTGCATTTGCACTTGGCAGAACCAATAAGTCAAGAATCTGGGCCTGTTTTTCTTTATTTAAGGGTGGTGGATTCTGGTTCTAAATGCTGAAACAATAAATTGGGTACATTCTAAAAGTAAATTATGAGAATCCAGTCCCATTTACATGACAATCCACAAGCTGCACCCCACCAGTTGCTTTTAAGAATCCAATGCTAAAATAAACATGTCCTGTTGGTATCATTACTACTGAAGATATGCCCATGGAGCTGTAATCTGCAAGTGAAGACAATCTTCTGGTCCAGATGACATGGATTGCTCTCTGGTGGTATATAATACCAAAGAGTTACCTCTTACCAGTATTATATCATTTTTGCAGGCTGATTATTATGGTTGCATGCTGATTGCTGCGACTGGTTCTGCAGGGATGTCTGAAGATGTTGGACCATTGAACTGTGGAAGGAAATGTCCCTTTGCCATGGTGGGATGAACACAAGAAGCTGACAATTTCTGTACATTTACTGCCTTTTGACACCACTAGAAGTTAGTCCAGTGGAACTTACAACGTGTTGAGACCTCTGCCAGAGTTTCTGCTTCGGTCAAACAGAGCATAATATTCTGGTAATCTGCTTTCAGTTTACAACACCAGCAACATAAGACCTTTAGGTTCAACCTGCATATAACCAAAATGATACAATGTATGGTTTATAAAATTTATCATATCTATGCCAGAAGTGCTTAGGAGGGTGTTTACTGGACAGTCACTTTTTGTCAGAGATATGCCAAAAGTCTCTGTTATGTTTTTTCAAGATCACTTTTTTACACATCAGAGTTTCCTCTGGACTATGTATGAAGCAAAGTACAAAGGCCAAAAAGTAACTTCTAGGGTTACCAACTTAGAGAGCACTTAACATGCGAGACAAAGAAACAATAGCAGAAAAAAAATTAATAATGTTAATCTGACCCTCCTATCAGCCCAAACTGTGTGGCCAAAGAGTTGTTCACTAGGACAATCAGGTCTCTTTTACTGTTTTATCTCACAGAAGATGCAACTCTCACTACCTTGCCAGTTTGACCTGTGCTGTTGATCTAGTTTGATATGTTGGGATAGTCCCACATCGGTTAGTGATGGGGGGAGTGGCCAGCTTATAAGGCGGGGTGCGTCTCCTCCAACAGCTCGGGCTTTTGGGGTGAGCAGGCCTGTAAGGCCTTGTGGGCTGGGCCAACATTGGTTATGGGCCCACTCACGCTTGCTGCGTGCTATCCCGAGAAGACACAAGACCCGCCCTAGAAGACCACTCGGTTGAGGCTGAGGGCCAAGATCACCGACGTGTGACTAGGGGGTGAGTGTTGGGATAGTCCCACATCGGTTAGTGATGGGGGGAGTGGCCAGCTTATAAGGCGGGGTGCGTCTCCTCCAACAGCTCGGGCTTTTGGGGTGAGCAGGCCTGTAAGGCCTTGTGGGCTGGGCCAACATGATAAAGGAAATTCCTGATTTTTAAAGGATTTCTAAAGCATCATGGTCAAATGAAAGAAACTATTGACTATTGAAGTTACCTCAAAATGCAACTTCAAACTAGTACCTCTGATATTTAATCTTGGATGCATTTCACATATTTTCCTTGTTTTTGTGTGTATGTAGCATTAATCAACTTGCTCTCTTGTTGATAAGTCAACCAATTTGTGCCCGCCATTTGTCATGGATAAAAATTGTGATATTCTGCTAGAAGCATGGAAATAAAAGGATTTACAATACAGAGAGCCAGCAGTGTTTGTGGTTTTAGATTTTTTTTTAAAAAAAAAATTACAAGGCAAATGTCAATTACAGTACAAACATGCACATTACAAGACTTGAAAGCATAACCCTGGTTGCAGAAGTAGCATGTGAAGTCATGAACCAAAGTATGATAAAAAAAAGAATAATGGCAAAGTTGCTGCCATCGTGTGAAACATTCTCCTAGTTTATATTCTCCCATCTTCTTCATCGTATGCCCTATATATATATATCATCATTCTCTGGCCCCTGGAACCAAAGGCTGCGCATTATGGTGAAAGATGGAACCGATTGAGGTAAGAGCTGAGACAAAAAAACAAACCGAGAAACCAAACAGATTATGACGTAGCGTGTGTGCTAGTTTTACCTGCATATGCGGAAGAAGTCTTGATGAAAGAGAAACTCTTGATATTTATCTGCTAATTTTACCTGCATATGTGGAAAAACTCCTGGCGATGTTTATCTCGGAGTTGTAGGGTTTGTCTGGGTTGCCTCCGATCCATCCATTGCATCGGCCTTCTTGGCATGCTGGATATGGCTCAACTTGTCACACTCAAGGCCAGGATTTCCCTTAACCAATGGCACCGAGCATCTCTATGCTGCACTGTCCAGCTGTAGATGCCTTGGATTTATACCCTTCATCCGCATGCATCTATTCCTTCCTTCCAGGATTGTTATCTCCATGTCATGGTCCACTATTTGGGCCTCTGGGGTGTAGTGGAGGCACTCTTCAAGACCTTAGTTTTTGGGCGCATAAAGAGATCTTGCAATCTGGGAAGAAAGATTAACTCCAGGTTTGGGTCCTTGGACAGTTCTTGTTCAAGAGCATAATCAGAGTTCGTCAAAGTGTTGTTGAGGTGCTAGCTGAACCTATCCACTGTACATTCTTAGAGGCCAGAGAGCCCTCAGGCTGCACTGCTGGAACATAATAAGCACCTCTAAAAAGCCAAAAAGGGCATGGTTTGCACACAAATGAACTGCAAAATTTGACCTTGCAGGTTCTTCTATATGCAGAATCATCAATATTTTGCAGATTCTGTATGCCGAGTCTGTAGACTCTGAAAAGGCAATAAAAGAATCACCAGCAGGCTTATTAATCTTCAATTTGGATCATTTATATTAGTCCTCGGATATTTCTGTGGTTGCAATGAATATAGCATACGCTTCCACCGTATGGGTAGTTTTTTTTTTTTTTTTTATCTGCACCGTATGGGGAGTTGATTTGGGTCCTCTTTGTCTGTATGCACACTGACTATATATCTTCCAAAGATTTTTGTATTCAATATCTTCCACTTTTTTAACCAATCAAAGGTAGCCTAGCGACGCTCACTCCCCCGCATCTCCAGCGGTCCGGCGCGGGCGCAGCGCCTTGCCCCGACGGCCGTTCCCTAGGCCGGCGGCTCTCCCTGACCTGCGGACTCGTAAGCCATGGCGGCGGCGAGCGCATCTCCCGGTGCACGGGACTTCTACTTCTCCCACCACAAAAACTGAAACAATATGCAACGGACAGATAGAACACGCACAAATCTTGGAACAAATGAGTGCCACACAAAAGTAGAAGATTACAGAAATAGAAAATCTTTGAAAGATAAACAGAAATTCTGATAAACTTTTGTTGCCGTATACCTCTGCATTCCGTCTTAACACACGGCCCATCGACTCGACGGCCCACACAACATTTACCTCTGCTGGTTAAAGGAAAAAAAAAACACCCACCCAAATACATACCAGCGACATACCACAGAAAGTCTAAGAAAATATCATACGCATATAAAAGCATACATTGGCAAATAGTTAGAAATGGGAATAGGCGAATAGCAATTCTCTCATAAAACTTCAGCAGTCACTAGTTAATAATACTCGTGTGTATTAGTGATTGAATCTATTATCTTTCGTAGATGGGATGTCATGTGAGACGTTTGTAATAATTGGTCTGATTCTATCTACGGATAGAAGAAGCCGGATATTATTTATCCTTTATCTAAAAAAAGATGGGACGGCCACGATTGTGTTTGGGGATATCTTTGGGTTGAATTAATAAGTGCACATGTATTTCAAAAAAAAATGTGCATGTGTGGCTAAGGCAGATTGAAATTACCCATGATGAGTATATAGCGGGTGTGGGTGGTATGTCCCAGTAATCATACCCACATCCACATATGCTCTACCCGAGTACCTGATGAGTAGAGGATTATGCCCAGTAAAAAAACTTGTGAGACCAAAGAAATATTTACATACCACCTATTATCATGTAATTAGGTTTTTGACACTTATCTGTCTCTAGTGCTATGTCAAATTGTTCACACTCTATCCTTTGTGTGGGCAATGAAGATGTATAACTTCAGTAGCACTTGACAATGAAGAAAGGGAAAAAAAGCATGTGTCCCATTCAGTCGATGCTGTCTTGATTTTCTTTACATAAGTAGTAGATTTCTCTGCTGATTTTTGTTCACACTGATGGAGATGTGAGATTCCATGGTGTGAATGACCCGGCCTTTTGCGCCATAGCGGACAACAAAGAGATTTGTAGGTCGCTATCAGTCCAGCCCGTCTAGCTCAGTCGGTAGAGCGCAAGGCTCTTAACCTTGTGGTCGTGGGTTCGAGCCCCACGGTGGGCGGTTCATTTGTTCTTTTTTTTTTTACTTTTATGTTTTCCCTGCTAGCACCTTTTGTGGCCTTGGACATGGAAAGCTGCGATCTTTTCTCCATCCCTACATTTCTAGGTCTGGAAATACTACTTGGCCTGCTCAGAGTTCAAATATACAAACTAATGATGAGGTGGAAAGTTTACTCCATAACATCATCGTCATCAAAAGGAAGTCCAACTAATGTCACTAGCTAAAAATTACCCTTTTTCCTATGGATACTATGTTTACTTCATTCCACTAGTGTAAAGTGTTATGTATATGGACAAGGAAAGAACTTTCAAAATTAAAGCGTTGGAATTTGGCTCTGCCTTTAGCTTTTCTTGTTTCCCTCAATGCGATTTCTTGAAAAGCGCACCAGGTTGAGGTTATGGACAAAAGAATCCTACAAAGCTTCCTTTGGTTTATAGGGTGAATTAATGGGGTGAGAAAAAACATAGGATTAGATGGAGTTGCTACTGTTTATATCTTTGGTTTACAGTAAACTAAAAGCATAGGATTAGAAATCTTATAGGAGTTGGTTTACAGTCGGCGAGCTCATGGAGACCCCTGAACCCCTCCTAAAATTTTCCATCATTGTTGTGTCTTGAGAAGGAGAGGTTACATTCACAGGATGTCATGGAGCTTGAAGGAGCTCTGGTCATGACTTGGGCAGCCAACCGTCTACAATAATTATACAGTCAAGAATACTAAAGAATTAGTTGAAAATATGGTTTGATGCGATTTCTGATCGAGCTCATAGTCATAGACATTGTTAATTAATTAAAGAACATCGTCGTTGGCTAGGCTTTCTTGAACAACGAAGTAACAAGGACGATGTGACAAGACAGTATCATTGCCAGCCGGTGTTAGACGAACCGATGGAAAATTGAAATTATCCTATCGGTAACTTTTAATTAAGCCGTTTTAACTTTTTCAAAAACTTACTCATGTTATTACATACGTAAAGTCGGATGATTTATAACTTGGAACCAAGAGAGTATATATATGTAGACTTCACGAAATTTCGAGATGAGAAGGAACAAAGAATCGTCAGGCCAATTTGTTGCCGGCAAGAAAAAAAAAAGGTACACGTGAAATAGTGGCTCTCATTGCCAGGTTCTTGCATCGATCGATGCTCCGAAAATGAAAGATGAACGTGTTGGATGGTATGTGTCATGTGTGTCTTGATCAACGACAAGCAATGGCGTCCATCCATTAGATCAGAACGACAAGTCAAGCACGGCGTATATAGCTTATTGGTGTGTGGCTTTGCTGAGACGAATATGAAAGCAACGGCCGGCATATATTTTCAATGCGTGTAGCTTTCAAGCTGAATTGAAGATAGAGACCGTGACAAATTGGAGGCAGGCATCCTGCAATTTAGGAAATTCGTCAACCAAGCTAAGCTAGTGAACTTGTACATCCATCGATATGCGAGGAAGTTTCCACACGCTAGGTATATATGCTTCAATAATTGACCCTAGATAGCTAGAGAAATGGTACATCATAAAATAAAATAAACTGAAGTTTAGTTTCCACGTACTGATCATTAGTTAATATCTGTGTTCCTTTCAGCTTAGCTTGTAACGTTATATTTTAATTTCACACATTAACCCCTGCAGTTGAACAACCAATTTTGATTTTGGAAGCATCTACGATTGTCCCTAACGGAAATATAACTATATATAAGATATACTCTATCTATGGGGGAAAAATATTGCATCATCCGATACCTCTTTGATTGCTAGATGTTAATCCTGTTTCCTATGAACATGATCGGACAGTTTGACAAACTTAATTGGATAGATGTTGGCTTCAAGAATTCCCCTTTAGGGGCCCGGGCTTTGACCTGGATATGTTATCTTATTATTATATCTAGCAACAGAGGGGTAGTACCTACAAATAGAGAATAAAATTTAGAATTGGATTACCAAGTCGAAATCGAAATATATACTCCAAGCTAGAAGAATAATTCTGGAGACAAGTGGTGGGCACTGGATCGACGGCCAGGAGGACTTGTTCTGGATGGAGCCTATGGCTTGGTGACACGGCACGTTGCGTGCCTGTGTTGGCTCAATAATTGTCCGGATCCTCCATCCACTGCTATAAAAACCGGTGTAGGGGCTCCATTGTGCTCAACCAAAGCAAAGACGACTTTGTACAACGCCCTTTGGTAGATATTTGTTCTTGAGCTTGTTCGTTCTTCACCACAAAACAAGGATGTCTTGCAACTGCGGATCCAGCTGCAACTGCGGCTCAAGCTGCAAGTGCGGGTAAGTCATCACTCTGTATCTAATTTATTCAGCCTTTTAGCTATAGTTTGGAAAACATATGGACTAGTAGTTCTCAATCTGAACCTGTCCGTCTGAAGAATCAATTAAATTTCTACTCCTAGTATTGTTTGTTTGCTAATTTTGGGTCCGTCCACCCGATTGACTGCTACCTGCAGCAAGATGTACCCCGACCTTGAGGAGAAGAGCACTGCCGCGCAGGCCACCGTCGTCCTGGGCGTCGCCCCGGAGAACAAGGCCGCTGCCGGGTTCGAGGCCGCGGCGGAGTCCGGCGAGACCTCCCACGGCTGCAGCTGCGGTGACAGCTGCAAGTGCAACCCCTGCAACTGCTGATCATATCGACGACCATGCGTGGTGAAGACCGATGATATATGCATGCTGCCTATTGCTATCTTTGTGCCGGCGACGTACGGTACTAGCTAATGCTCTGCAACTGTGTCGTGTGTGACGTATGTAACTGGTGTGGTTGAACAATAAGGACGAGCTAGCCATCGTGTTGTCCTTATTACATATATGTACATCGATCTGCTAGCTCGCCAGTATGCGTATGCGGTCTCTGCCCTTGTACCTGTATAAGGTTTGTGCGTCTTGCGCTCATACAGCCATATGTGTCTCTGTAATGATATGATTTCGTCCAGGGTGATTTATATATAACACTGGTCTGATTTGCCTAATAATCTTTCAATTGATTTAGATGATCGAGGGATCAATAACAACAAATCAATTATGTGAGTGGAGGACAAGAATGTTTCGCAGTCACCAAAATCAACTTCTTTTTCTTAAAAAGAATATTCATCGCGTGTAGTCTAGACTTGATAGGAAAAAACGTGTACGTTATCCATCCTATACGAATATAAATCCATTATATATCTGGAGATAGAGATGTATGACAATTACATTCACACAAAAAAAGGCCAATATTCTCTCGGTTGTTAGGTATGGAGTAAAAGGTGTTATGTTAAGTTCCACGACGGAGGTTGATGTTTGCGAGTAGAATATATAAAGTGGAAGCAACTCTCACCTATCCATACTCTTTAGATTTGAGTTAGGCATGATGCATTGGTTGTTCGTGAGCTCTAATGGACTTGTTGAACCTAGTGTGCTGCATACTCATGATTATATCTAGTTGTTGTGGCCCGGATACGGGCATGGCACATACTCTCTCAAGACATTGATTTCCCACGTGGGTATCTAAAATAGGTATCCCCAAATAAGTTGTAAACTCTCAAAGTGTGTTGCATATTCATGATTATATCTAGTCGTGGGTTCAATACGCGTGCCCCTTACACTCTAACCAAAAGGGCATGTCACAGCCAACATCTTATCAAAGATTTGAGGGCCTGCCATGAGGGGGCAGGCGGGTCCACCGCTCTGCCCCTAGATAGAGGAGTTCTTTACGGTATCCTAATGCTTTTATTGCTTATCGCGCCTTGTTTTGTATACATGTCCTTGTAGCATTAGCTGAAAGAAACTTTTCAAATTAAAATCGTTGAACTATTTGAGATCTCAATGTCTCAAGAGAGGTTAAATGGTTTAGCAACATTGATTATGCATTGAGAAGCGATTATTGGATATCAAGTAAAAAATGTCACAGGTACAAATAATTCTTTAATTCCATTCCAAAGTCAGCAAAGACATCTAAAACATAGCAACCATTTAATGTCCATGATACAAATAATATCCTAAGCATCCAAACATTGAACACTTTAACTATAAAATTCGTGCCATGTTCTTATTACTTCATAAATTATACCATAAGAAACCATATGTCCTTGAACACAGGATTACTTGTCTTTGATATCATATCAACAAATTTGAGCATTGACACAAGAGTTGGGAGCTGTTTTAAATAAATGCTATATATAGGAAAACCTGTGCCATGTTCAAGAATATATAGAAGGTCAAGTCGTTTGAGCCCTATATATTTTCTTCACTAGCTAGCTGCCGAGATTAGCACTACTATAAGAGAAAGAGATGTTTCCGTCTAAGGAAGTAACAGTTCTCCTTGTGGTAGTTTGTATCGTTGTTTCTCTTGGCCTCCTCGTGACTGGCAAGCCACTGGTCACCAAGGAACAGAAGGATAAGATCCTAGAAAAATGTGACAAATTCATCCGTTTAGGTTATCCTGTTTATGTTGTATCCCGGCATAGTCCCTGTTGCGATGCTGTGAGGGCGGTTGAAAACAGAGACATGGACTACGTTGTCGTCCTACTCACAAATATGGAAAAGGACAAGTACAGCATATCTAAGATCCTGGCGCTTCATGGCCTCTGCGAACTTCCTGCTGTGCTCATCATCAGTAGGTAAAATAATCCATCATTAACTACCGAACCTTTCATACTACGAGTATTTTTTTTGTTTTTAGAATTACTACGAGTACCTGCTTCTATATGAAATATACATCCGAGTGATGATAAAGATAGAATGTAAAACAATATTAATCCTGTTTTATCCTGGACAGGCCATGGGACAGGTCATGGGCCGAAGGGCGATATGTAAGAAAAACATCTGCAATTTAGTAATAATAAAATCATTCAAAGTCTCATCATTGTGGCATGTATCCTCATTAAGGAAAAGTGATTATTGATACACGATTCATGATGCCTTTTTGCTCTTGCGCATGTGGATGTCTCTTTTTGTGTATGGACTATGGAAGAGTCGCACTTTTAGGTTCAGTTTAATAAATACATAAATTTCTTGTCAAAAAAAAAATAAATACATAAATGGTAGTGCTGGGGATGGGCGGTCCGAAGATGGTAAAAACATTGGACGCTGCCTCCCGCACGCAACCCGCCCACACACCTTGTCTGTCCCCTCCCTCCCCTCTCCCTCCCCTGTCTCCTCCGCCTCCATCGCTCGCCTCCACCGCGCCCCACTACCTCCATCACACGCCTCCACCGCGCCCCACTACCTCCATCACAGGGGCGGCGGTGGATCCGGCCAGATCCGACCGAGGTAGACTTCCTCCTCCAACTCCGACGACGATCTAAGGTTCCGGCAAGCACCCCCTTCTTCTCCTTCTCCGGTGGGCTAGACTGTCGGCCGGCTGGAGGGAAAGAAGGGAAGACAGGGCGGTGGGGATGGGGTGGCTTAGGGTGCCCTAGCGCGCACCGGGGGGGGGGGGGGGGGGGGGGGGGAGCCAGGCCTAGGGCAGGGGCGACGTCACCGGAGGTGAAGAAGACGGTGGCGCGCCGACGGCAAGGGCGAGGTCGGTAGATTGAGGGTGGAGAGGTGGAGCAGGCGCCTGATGGTGGTGGGAGGGCGTAAGATGGATTGGACGTCCGATCGCTAACATTACCCATACATAAATCATGAACATAAATGGACTGACAAGCATAATCATGTAACGAATGTTCGTAAGCAGCAACGGAGGGAGTAACGTATAAATTTTTATACGTAATGGCAAATGAGTGAGTGAATAAACATATAAAGGTTGCCCTATCCTTAATTTATCAGATAATAATAACTAGATTCTTCAGTTTATTCATCAATCGACCAAGTGCTTAATTCTCTTTAATTCATCGCCGTATCTGTGTGTGACATGCATGGTGAATAATAGGTCAGAGTAATGACGCCTTGATAAAATAAAACAAACAATTTTGCCCAATACAAACTCAAACAGGAGCGATCTGTAACTCAGCATATGCTGTATAAAAAGAAACTGGGAGCAGTTACATCAAATCTCATATTTGATACTGTCACAAACACGACACATGTATGTCAGTGAGACATGAATGGCAAATAAATCTAGGATTAAAAGAAGTCAGCGATAAAAATATCTAATTGATCCCTTTCTTACTGTCGTCAGTGCCACTGACCAAGACACGAAGTCAACCAAAAAACTGCGATGCTTACTCCATGTTAAAACACTATGTATATGACACTGACAAGTAAAACTAAGCTGCATCTCCCATGTACTCTGCTGTTCCAGCGAAATTATGATAGGAAGCTATGGAATCATCGCAGCTCATTCACTGACAAGTAAGTTAGTATTAAGCCACATCTCCCATGTATGCCACCAATGTCCAATGACTGCAACTCCTCCCTTCCATCCATGAAACTAAAAATAGCAGCAAGAACCAGAGCACTTTGACACTTTGCTTGCCACATTTCATCTCTCTGAGAAAAGAAACCATGTTCTGCACTATACCTAAGCATCAGACCTTTGACACTGCAACGGAAAAACATACGTCAGAGAGTTAAAATATCAGCTCAACATGGTTTGTATTGTATACCAAGATCAATAGGGAACACAACAAATGTTCAGAGTAAACTGGTTCATGTAAAAATAAATAAATAAATTCAGAACTCAGGCAAACACATCTTGTTCAGGGGAAACACGAGAATGCCAAAGTAAGGCTTGACAACAAGGACCTGCTAATTCTGTACAAACTAGAGATGAAGAGGTTGCTTTCGACTAGAACTGAACTTCACATGTTGCCTTATTGTGCCCTGTTTGTTTGCACCTGCTGCAGAGTCTTATGAGAGTGCTTATCTTGTTGGGGTTAGACCGCTTCCTCCTCGGTTTATGTGATAAGCGCTGCTTGGGAGGCAGTGGGAGTAGATTTGCCCCGGCACTAAAATCAACACTATCCATGTCAGGTATTGGGAAGATTATTCCTGAGTATGTCAGATGGTAGCTTTCTATTCTAAAGAACTTTGGGCAGTAGTCATAGAAACTGCGACCAAGCCTGTTGAACACAGCAATGGCATGCATGCAGGGGAGGCCAGAGAGTTGCCACCGCCGGCACGTGCATTCCCAATTTCCAATATTAACTACAAAAATTGCATTGCCCCTCACTTCAAACACAGTCTCGGAGGAACACAGCACAGTCATTTTGCCAGCCTTCAGCATCTCATCCTGCACTTTGTATTCCATAGTAGGTGTTAAAGGCCCTTCCCAAGCCTTGCAAGCTTCAAGCCTTGATTCTATTACTTCCTTAATCTTCATTCTCAGTGAGTCTGCCATCAGCACTATGGAACTCTCCTTCTTGGTTGGTATCCAGTTATTGAAAGCATCAGCAATGTTCAAGGAGAAATGATCATACCGGCAGCCTCGGAAAATGGCATCTGACCAATGCTCTGGCTTGCTCGCAATGATCCAGTCAGCAGCTTCACTGGATATATTCCTTATGCTCTCGATGGATGCATTAAAATCCTCGATACTGCATGCTTGGGCTGCACGAGTGAAATCCTCAACCATCCACTCCCTTATTTGTTGGTTCCATGGTCCCTTCCTCAGCTCTCCTTTAAATTCCTCAATGATATGGTGCAAGCAGAAGGCATGTTCGCCATCCTCAAACACGTGAGAAACAGCAGCATCCAGACCCATTTGTCCATTGGACAAGAATGTCAGGCCATTGCAAGTGTAGTTATGGGCTTGGAGAGCTATTTTCAGATGCATTAAGAACCAACCCCAGCTATCATAATTTTCATCTTCAACCACATTAAATGCCAATGGAAAGACACCATCATCTGCATCAACGGCAGCAGCCACAAGCAACTTGTACTCATTCGTTGCTTTCAGTGGGACCTTGTCCAGAAATAAGAGGGGCCTGCACCCACTTACAAAGCCATGCAAACAAGCATGGAATGCAACAAAAAAGCGGCGGGATTTCATATCCACCTCCGGAGACAGCACACTTATACTTCCTGGGTTGGTCTCCTCAAGCCTCTGACAATACCAAGGTAACTGGTCGCGAGTCTCCCTGATAGCATGATAAATCTCTTTCTGTGCTACTTCTTTGCCTCGCCAAACCTGTGAATATGTTAGTGTAATTCCATATTCTTCAAATAATTCCTTTACAAGTTCCTTTGGCTTAAAGTGTGGGTTACCATTCAGCTTCTCCTTAATGATAGTAGTCAACCACTGTCTTGTTGCTCGACGCTGACCCCCTCCACTTTCTCCACCACATGTATGTTCATCTGTCATTCTCTTGATAGCAAATTTCTTGGTACGAGATGATTCAGATGCATGCAACCGCCAGGTGCAGCCTCCTTCTGCAGCACATTTTACAGTGACACGAGTGGTTTCATTTTTTATGAACCGGTACACAAATCCTTTCCCAATAGCATACTTGCATAACTGAGCACGGAAATCTGTCACATTATCAAATTCTTGACCAACTCCTTTGATAATGTCATCCCACAACACAATAGGATTGTTGGGTCCCTGAGGAGGCTCATGCATGATCTCAGAACCAACATATGGATTGAATGCATCATCAAACAGACTAACTGCTTCACTGCAAACAAAAAAAAGACAAAAATCTGTCAAAGAAGAAAGTAATCCTTTTTAGCAAACAATATGGAGAGAAAGATATGAATGTGTAACAAGTTACCTGGGGATATTATCAACAAGAGCAAGCTTTTGCTGATCGAGAATATCTGATGTGAAGGAAGCGACTCCAGCTGTGGTGGTAAATGCGATGTCATTCCCAAATTCCAACTGAAAAACCCTAGTTTTGAGAAAGATGGAAACGGTAACTAGGAGTGGACAATGTAGTAAAGAAAAGAACCATTGACTATGAACAAAGTAAATAATAGGACTGCAATAGTGTAATAGGATATAGTAACAGAACAGCAAAATAGACATTCAAGATGAACTAGACCACATGTCCACTGGGAACTTTATTTGATTTTAAACTAAAGGTATGGACCGTCGTCCATAAAAGTGAAGCTTTTCTTGAAATGAAGAAACAACTTCAACAGATGGCAGTAAGTAGAAAAATTTTTATTCAGCTAAAATTTAGGATCACAAAGCACATGCAACCAGTCAATGAAATCGTCGGCATTGCTATGGACTGGTTCGTGTTAAGGGTCAGAGGACCAGAGTAAAGGCTAGCTTGTCATCGCTAACATTGAACCTGATACCTCTCATCATGAGACTCTGCTAGCACTTACATTTTTATTTCTTCGCTTGAACCAAGTTGGAGATTATGTTTTCCATATGTAGAGAAGCTTTCTAACACGACGCACTAACAACCTAACAGAATGCATAGATATGTGCAGCTAACAGAGAAATGTAGCATACAGTGAATTCATAGCATTTTTTCAGCATTTACATTGAAAGCAGTTTATTCTGCATAACATCTTAGAACAAAGAAGGCATGCAAAGATTAAGCAATTGTGTGTATGTTGATCCTGCACCTGTTGTCTTCATTTTCAGTAATAACTGAAATTGGTTCTACATTATCTGTGATAGCTTGAACTGCATTGCCAGGAGCGCTGGTAGTTGATTTGCTGCTTCTGATTACCCTAGAAAGGGATAGCATTGATTGTGATGCTTATAAGAGTATGATGTTGTAGATAATGTTGACAAAGAAGAGCTGAGCGATATCACGTACTTGTTTTTGGAAGTGGGTCTTTTCCTTTTGTCGCCACTAGCAACAGAGCCAGATGTAGCGCCAGAATGTGTTACAATACTCCTGATTATCCAGCATGAGACAAAACAATCCATCACCTCATGATATGCTCGATGTTGTCCGAATTATAAAAGGTTACACAAAAATGGCAGAACAAGACAAACCTGTTCTCTTGTATGCTTATCAGAAAAACATCCACATGTGCAGCACTCGCAGTAAAATCAACCATCCTTTGCAAATCCCGGTCACATGATATGGTGATGAGCGTTTTCATATTATTGGGAAGAAAGTACTTGAGTGACATGTCAGTGGCATCAACATGGAACACCTTGCACAGCTCATCCTTGAAGCCCTCCAGCGTCGAATCACGAGTGACATCAACAGCGTGCGCTTCTCCACCTCTGTATATGAGATTGCCACTGGGGCCAGAAGTGAACTCTCCGCCGTACTGGCAAATGGCTACCACAGTAGCCCCATCCGCCATGCTCCCTGAGTTACTGATTCAGTCAGTGTAAACGCACAACAGTTTACGAAAGCAAAGGAAAATCCATCTCAATCCAGATTCTCTGACACGGCTTACAGTGAATCAAATAATATACAGTCAACATGTAAAATCAGAAGAGCAGCAGACAGAAGGCAAGCATAGGTTGAACTGCACATGATATTTCAGACAAATCTTGCAGATGGGAAATTAACACAAAAAGCACTCAGCTTCAAAGAAAAAGATGGAACGAAATCTAAGACAGACCTGTATTATGTATTACATTACAAAAGGTCTACTGGTTGAGTCACGTAACCAAAAAGTTTGGAACTTTGGAGCTGTTAAGTCATATAGTCGTACTGAACTTTCAGAAGGCACAGAATGTGAAATTGTAAATGGCTTCACAATGAACAACAAATTTGGCAAACTGAGCAGTCAAACAGTATGATGATAATCTAAGCTACGAATTGGAAGCCTGTGAAACTAACTTGATGAAACCAATTCCAATTCGTCTATGTGCCTGGCGTCTGCGTGTCTGTGTGGGTAGTAGTCAGGAGGAGAACATGGGGCGCAGTGCCATTCACTCCAAACCGCGGGTCCGCTATGACAACACACACCAAAAGCAAGGTGGGTATATACTGAAAAAGAAAGGGGTCAAAGACTCAAGTTTGCAACTTTTGCTCAAGAATCCCCTACCATTTGCACAAATCACATTAGCTGTGAGTACGAGACCAAGAAGAACTGCAGCCGCCGCTAAAATAACCAACGCCGGGGGGCAACCATGGAAAAAGTGGGGAAAACGTGGAATTCTCCTAGGAGAAGCGCTGAATTCACTTAAACCCCCAAATTTGACGGAAAATAAACTGCGCCGCCGCGGTGTGAAACCGGCGAAGCTGAAGAACCACTAAAACGAAGCATCGAACTGAGAACGGAACCGTACCCTGACTTCGCGCACAGATTGAGGAACGCACGCATCGAATCCAAGCAAGCAAGGGGTTTGGGAGACATACCAGCACAGAAGAAGGAGACACCAATCGCCGCCCGAACTGGACCTGACGGGGAGAGGAGGCCGGCACGGTCGGTGGCGGCGGCGTGCGGCGGCGCGGGGGGCAGGAGGAAGAAGAAGGGATCGGTTTGTTAGGGTAGCGGAGGGGAGGGGTATTTTTGATATTTTTCTTTCTGGACTAGTAAGGAAAACTTGGCCGGTTGTTTTTACAAGTTTGCCATCGTGTTGCCGTGACCGTGATTCTCAGCAGTTCCTCGAGGTCTGATCTGATATATTGCACCAAGTCTTTTTTTTAATTATAATATTTTGTTTTTATACAAAAAAAATATTTTGTACGCCTAGTAGGCAGCAAATGTTATAATATTTTGTTTTTATACAGGACAGAAGGAAGGAATGATATTTTGGTACGGTTCCATGGGAAGATAATAAATATGAGAATGAAAAATTGATTCTTTGAGATAATCTTTAGGATTTTGTTATTTAAGCCATGTGTTTAGTCATGGACTAAGGAAAGACGAGGTTGGATTTGAGCGATTAGGTTTCAAATCCATGAAGAAAGGTACATTCTGCTGTTGTCTGGCGTGGGCAACTCTTGCATGGAGGTTGAGATTCACAGTCCAGTGAATTCCAATTTCCTCCCAGCAACTTTTAGAGAATGAGCAATTAAATAGCATGTGATCGATGTCTTCATCCGTTCTTGTTGCACATAGGATACAATGTGCATTCGGCTCGTTGAACAGGTTCCTTCGGCGCAACATGACTTTGGTATTTAGTCTGTCCACAAGCACTTGCCAAGCGAAGAATCTGACCCTGGGTGTGACTTTGGACTTTCACATCCATGCAAATATTGGATGCGCAGGTATGTTCTGGAAGACAAGTCTATAGAATTTTCTTGAAGAATACTTATGGCTGCCCCATTGGTACGTCCAGGTATCTGATTGTTGCTCATCGAATTCCTGATTTTCCAGCTCCTCTCTGAGTGTCTGGAGCTCAACAAAGGCTTCCTGTGATAAAAGTAGTCTGAAGAGACTGTCCAAGTCTTCAGCCAAGATGGCTTCATTGACACTAATGCATGTATCTCGGGCATAAGAGTAGAGTCTAGGGTATCTGAAGGATAAGATGCCAACAGACCAAAGGTCTTCCCAGAATGAAACTGATAATCCATCTCCAATTATGCAGTGGGCGATGCCTCTGAACAAGGTGCTCAATCTTTGGATGTCTTTCCACCAAAATGATCCCACTTCTCTGGTAGCGTGAGGCACCTTCCCTTCATAGTTATATTTATGTGACTGTATGGATAATTGGATATCTAGTTGGGTCTCTCTAGATAAAAAAAAAGTTGTTATTTTTTGGGCCTATTTAAAATCATAGGCGCTTCTAGAAATCAATTTATATGGTTGATTCTTGCTGGTACAGCCATCTCTAGAATCACAATTCCTAGTAACGTAAGGGTAGATACGGCTGGCCCATGCATGTAAAAAGGCCGGCTGTAGTAGTCAAATGATAAGAACTTAAGAAGTGATAAGGCCAGTCTCAATGCAGAGTTTCACTTCACAGTTTCCAAGACGTGAAATTTGAGTATGAAACAGGTCTCTTTCTCAATGCATAATTTCATTCACGGTTTCACATGCTTATTTTAGCCTTATTTTTAACCACCGATGTTTTCTCTCTTCTCTATTCCCCATCGGCCATCGCTCGCATGTCGATGGCAACCACTCACCGGTGAAATTCATGCCGTGAAACGTCTCGGTGGGCGGTTTGACGGGTTTCACTTTGCTGTGAAATCGTGCCCACGTCGTTTCACCATGGTGAAACTCCTGCCTTCTCTCTCCTTCTCGTTTCAATCAAAAAGTACAATGCACGCTAATGTGGCGCTATAATAAATGTGCATGACACTCTGGTGAAACTTGCATTGAGACTGGCCTGAGGCGCTACAAACAATTGCATCACAAAGATTATTTGCTAATGGTTCATATAACAGGTATAAAATGGGATCACTATATGATTTCTAGAAGTATGCAGCTTGGAAGAGAAGGAAGCATTGGCGCCGATTGCCGAGCCAGCATCGTGGATTGGGCAACATTTCGTGAGAGTTGGTGCGAAGTTTCTCAGCCTAGTGGCGGGTTAGCATAGCAAGGCTCTCGTGCAAAACAAGGCAGCTAACAGCTGGCAAAGTTCTCCATCATATCCTCCGCCGTCCTCCCATGTCGTAGTTGTATTTTACGAGCAGCAACGCGGCGACCTGATCTAAGAAGCCATAGAACCAAACGCGAAGGAAACGGCAGCGGCGGAGAGGATAAGAAGAATGCACACGCGACCGACCGACGCAATAAAGAAGGGAAAAGAATCGACAACTGCAAAATCGGAACCGGGTGAAGCCAGATCGGGCAGAACACGAGGCAGAGAGAGAGAGAGAAGCCAGCTCCGGACAAGAATCCAGCGCCCAGAACAGCCCCAACAGAAGCCGGAAAACAACTCCTAAAACAAGGCCACACGATGGAAAATCGAGCGGCTGCAATTTTTCGAGCGACGTAGCTAGCCCACCCTTCTGAGAACCCTTGCGCAAACAGATTGTTTTAATACTACACTTGCATGATTGCACCATTTCAGGTCGCTGCATATATGCAACATTTCGACCTCTGCACAACTGCATGCATTCATCTCGTCTTCTTCCTCTCCTCGTCGTGTTTCCGTCGTCGCCTCTCTCGGCAAGGTCATGGCAGAAGATCACCCAATATATATGGTGTACACCTGCTGGCCGACGGAGAACTACGGTGATATCATCTCGATTATTCCTCTTCTTTGACCCACTATGGCTACTTTCCGTGACCATTTGATTCACCGGCAGCTCATCACTTACGAAGTGATGAGCTGCCGGTGAATCAAATGATCATGTAAAGTAGTGGGATCAAAGATGATAATAGAGATGATGATTTACAAGACAAGGTAATAACAAGCAGTAGCAAAGCCGTGATTTGTTGATCAAGGAGCCTGAGGATATTTTTTGTGCTCATGAGATGTTAGACGATATGATTTGATCTTAGGTGGCCACGAGACATACAATAGAGACTTGGAGACGCTACACATCAACATGGCGAACGAGGCGCAAAAGAGCAGCAAGGGCGGTAAAAAGGGGACGAGAGTAATAATGTGGTGGATGTAAGCTCCTTGTTGATCTTTTTACCGCCCTGCTTTAGTTGCTAACGCGCTTTGTCACACCCGGTCCATTTGGCCTTTAATATCCCATGTGTGGTTAATGAGATGTGGTGGAAGATTTAGTCTCACCTTGATTGTTTAGAGTAAGATAGACCAACATATAATGCTTCTAGAGTCCATCCTACCATTTTCGGGTTAATCCTTTTAGGCGAAGGACGAAACCTTAAGTGGGATGGTGTGGTAGGTGTGCTTCACTCAGCGTGCAGAGTGGATCTGAGCCGTTTGGACTCTGGGGCGTTACAAATGGTATTAGAGACGAACTTTGCAGCCATGGGCGTGTGCGGGCTAGGTGTGCGAACATGGGGATTCATTACACATGTAGGCTTTGCAGAGTGCACGACATGGCACATGTGCCGGCACTGGACGCACGGTCGCGTGTGCTAAGAGGGGAACATTCCTAGTCATCATTTGCCCGATTGTGGGTATGTTGGGCTCGACGAGGACGTCGAGTTCTTTGAGGGAGGGGGTGCATGTCACGCCCGCCCATTTGGCCCGTAGTGGGCCATGTGTGTTAATGAGATGCGGTGGAGGGTTTAGTCCCACCTTGATTATTTAGGGTGGGATAGATCAACATATAAGGCTTCTAGAGTCCATCCCACCATTCCCGGGTTAATCCTTTTAGGCGAAGCGAGGACGAAAACTTAAGTGGGATGGTGTGCACGTGGTAGGTGTGGTTCACTTAGCGTGCAGAGTGGTTCAAAACCATTTGGTGTCGGCACTGGGCGCACAGTCGCGTGTGCTAAGAGGGGAACATTCATGGTCATCGTTTGCCTGATTGTGGGTATGTTGGGCTCAACGAGGACGTCAAGTTCTTTGAGTGGGTGGGGGGGTGGTGGGTATGTCACGCCTGGTCCATTTTGCCCATAGTGGCCCGTGTGTGTTAATGAGATGTGGTGGAGGGTTTAGTCACACCTTAATTGTTTAGGGTGGGATAGATCAACATATAAGGCTTATAGAGTCCATCCCACCATTCCCGGGTTAATCCTTTTAAGCGAAACAAGAACGAAAGCTTAAGTGGGATGGTGTGCACATCGTAGGTGTGGTTCACTCAGCGTACAGAGTGGATATGAACCGTTTGAACTCTTACTCTATGGAAGAAGTAGGTGTTGTTGTTGGTCAATAATATGGTAGCTTATATATTGTGGTTGTGGCGTGATGAGTGCGGCGGCCGGTGGAGCCGCTACCGCTAGGATCAGATCTCCACCATATGGAGCACCTCTCTGTGCAGCACCACGGTAGCATCGACATCTCCACCTTGGCACAAGCGGTAATATATGCTATGATGAGTGCGGCAGCCAGTGACGCTGCTACCGCTAGGATCGGATCTCCACCATATGGAGCTCCTCTCTGTGCAGCACCACGGTAGCACCGACATTTCCACCTTGGCCAAAGCGGCAATATATGCTGCTATTCATAAGGTCATCATCTTTGTGGATATATATAATGTCAGGGTCATCTACACCTCCTCCTCCAATCGACAGGACGGTGATGCTGATCACACCGCTCCTGCTGGGGCGCCGTCACGCTCTTGAATGTTGGTGTTTAATCTTGTCAGATGTTTATATATATAAGAATAATAATGTCATGTGTAGAATATGTATTGTTCCTCTTACTACATTTGATGTACTCTCAAAAGAACTCATACATAGTCATATGGGTATATGCCATAGTGAAAGTCCCTAGTTTGGTTTTGGCTAATTGATGAAACCTAGGACTAACCTTGTTTATCTAAGTGGTTGATTTAGAGAAAGGTTGTCCACATGATGAGCATATTGAATATGAAGCATGACACATGTCATGTGATCAAAGATGAAGATCAAGACGATGCTTGGCTCCATGGACCGGTGTTGAAGGTGAAGGGCTAGTCGAGGCTTCGGAGTGAAGGACCATGCAATGGTGAAGCTCGGGCAAGACTAGGCGCCGATGGACCGATGCACGGTGAAGGGCAAGTGAAGTCAGGATCGATGGATCGAGACGGTCACATGATGGTGTGAAGCGTTCATATCATTTGGAGGAACAAAATGGGCTCAAGGCAAAGGTATAACCGATAGGGCCATTTTGTTTTGCACTCAAGACACCATAGAGGGTGTGAGTGGTTTAGGTTCGATAGCCGCACTATTAAGAGGGGAAGTCTTATCGGCTATTCGACGCACGGGTGCCACTAGGTGAATTCATGAAGTGCATTGCATGTAGGGCCTAGTGAGCTAACCTAACCTTTGGGAAATGATTGTGAAAAGCTAACACACAAGCACATGGAGATGTACACTTGGTGGTGTTGGCACATTTACAAAGGTGGCGTGTTGGTGCGCTGTGGTTTGCAGGGTAGAGATGGGTTTGGGTCCCTCTCTTCCTCCCGCCGAGCCTGTGAGGCGGGAGGAAGAGAGGACCCATAATTCAACCAAATTTTGCATCCGGCGCAATAGAAAATATGCATCCATTTTCTCGAAAAGCGCCGAATCCCGCCTCACGGGCTCGGCGGGATTCGGCGCTTTCGAGAAAAATGGATGCATATTTTCTATTGCGCCGGATGCAAAATTTGGTTGAATTCATGCTATCTCTGTTGATCAAGTTGGTGTACTTGTTGGATAGCATGTCTGAGAAATTGGATCGACGACACGGCGAAAGGCAGCTTCTGGAGGAGGCGCCGGACGCGCCTTGGGCAGGCGCCGGACGCGTCCGGCGCATTGTGGCGTGGCGCGATGTGGTGGCTCTGCGAAGTTGTTCGTCGGACGCGCGGCGGACGCGGGCTGGTTCCTGTGCTGCGTCCGGGGCGTGCTGGGCCTCAGCGCGGCGTTGCTGGTCAGGCTCAAGGCGGCGGACGCGCGGGTGCCGCGTCCGGCGCACGCCGGACTCGGAACAGAAAGTTCCAGAGCGCGGCGTTGCGAGCGGACGCGGGCGCCGGACGCGAAGTGGCGCGCGCCGGACGCCACGCCGGACGCCGACGTGGCGGCTCATGATTGGCTGCGGCTCCAACGGTCGGCTGACGGCCGCGCGCGGGAGGTGGCGCCGGACGCGTCCGGCGGCCTGCGGCGGACGCGTCCGGCGCTTGTTGTTCAGGCCCCCGAGGGGGTAACGGTTGGATGTTTGAGGTTGGCCTATAAATAGATGGTGGCCGGGGCTTGGCCATCTCTCTTGACTTCCCAACTCATTCATTCATCTTTGTGAGCGAGAAAAACACTCTCCCTCTCATCTCTCTTGCTTGATTGTGAATCCTAGTGAGATTGAGAGATCACCTAGTGCATTGCATTGCTTGAGGGCATCTAGTGGCACTTGTGGGTGGTTTAGCCGGTGGATTTCTTGTTACTCTTGGAGAGTACCGCTCCTAGCCGGCTTGGAGATTGTTGGAGGCGTTGGCAAGAGAAGGTGATTGTTCTTGGCCACCTCCGGTTGATTGTGAGAGGTTTGATCTCACCTCGTGGGGATCACGAAGAGCATCCTAGTGGATTGCGCGTGTCGTTGAGTACCTCGCTTGAGAGTGGTGTCTTGCGGTGCCTTGCGGGGCGAGCCTTGAGGGGCTAGTGACTTGAGGGTCACACCGAGGAACCATCTAGGTGTTGGTCGACACAACGGGTGACGTAGCTTGGCGGTGCCCAAGTGAACATCCGGGGATAAATCATTGTGTTCATCTTGTCTCCCGGTGATTGGTCATCATCCTTTGCGTGTTGCCGATTGTGATTGATTGTTCATCTCCTTGGTGATTGGCAACCTCGACTCGACACATCGGTATAACAAGCTCCTACCCTCTCTTGTATTACTTTGATTACATTCTTGCAAAGTAGAATTGCTTGCGTGGTCGGTCGGGAACCACATCTTGTGTAGACTAAATCCCGTGGGTAGAATTGCTTGTGTGGTCGGTCGGGAACCACTTCTTGTGTAGACTAAATCCCGTGGGTAGAACTCTTGATCACTAGTGGTAGCTTTTGTGTGTACTAGTGATCACCTACTAGAATTGCTTGGATAGGAGGCTTGCAACATCTAGTAGGCTAAGCATAACTTGCTTTCCGCCGTTTGTGTATCTAACGAAGTTTGCTTAGTGAGTTTGTAGAAATTTTTATAGGCTATTCACCCCCCCTCTAGCCATCTAGGACCTTACACATAGTACATGTGAATTACCCATCTCTCTTCGGTTTACTTGCTCCTCCCTTTCTAAATTATAAGATTTTATGGTTTTTGCTTATGGAGTGAGGATCTTGACGCTCATAAATATCATTTATCTAATTGGGAAGAGTTTGGTGGTCTGGGAGTGCCAAACCTTAGGGCCCTAAACATCTGTCTATTAGCTTCTTGGCTTAGAAGTTATAATTTAGATGGTCATACATTGTAGAAACAATTCTTAGATTTTAAATACAGAACTAATAGACCCAATATTTTTTATAGTTCTACTTTAGGAGCATCCTAGTTTTTTAAAGGTATGATTTGGGCTGCCTCTACAGCTAGCTAAGATGGGTAATAGGGAATGGTAAAAAATGCATGTTTTGGGAGGACAATTGGTTAGGATCCTCTAGTTTAGCCATTCAATATTGGGGGATATATATTCTGGTAAATGAGAAGGGGCTGGTACTGTTTACAATCTTTGGGATGGTAATGAATTTAATTGTACTTTTAGGAGAGGTTTTGATGGGAGGTCAGTTGCTCTTTGGCAAGAGATTGTACAGTTGGCCTCTATTGTCACTGTACAAATGATGAGGATAAATTAGTTTAACCTTTTAATTCTAATGGTGTGTATTCCCCTCAGTCTTTATATAGGTTCATCAAGTTTAGAGGCATTGTCCCTGTTCATGTACCTGTTGTGTGGTCTTTAAAATAGTTCCACCTAGAGTCCACTTCTTTTTGTGGCTCCTCTCCAAAAATAAGCTTTTAACTAGTGATAACGTAGCTATTAGAAGGACAGTGGATGATCCTTCCTATCTATTTTGCTCAGATGCTGATATTGTCCATCTTCTATTCTTCGACTGTGTGGTGGCTAAGAAGATGTGGTTGGACATGTCTGAAGTTTTAGAAAAGTCAGTTGGTTCAGATTTTCTGTCTATTGGCAATATTTAGCTAAGTGATAGAAAATTCTCTATGGCTAACACTTTTTGTGCTGCTGCCCTACGGGGCTTTGGAAACTGAGTAGTAACTTTTGTTTTAGGGTCTAGTTTGGAAAAATGGGCATTTCCTGCTACGAAGGTAGTGGGTATGTGGGAGAATTGGAGCGTTCTCTGTCCCAAGACTGCTTGGCTTGATCAGATAAGCAACAAAGTCGATCGCCTCCTATTTACCACTGCTGGTGATTGGGATTCAACCCTTCGTGTCGAAGCTGGTGAGCTGATGAATGATGATGTGGATGAAGCGAAAGATGGTAAATGGCTAGACTTCTCCAAGATGCGTGAAGCTTGGAAGATGGATAGGTGCTCATCTCTATTGGTGTTGGCTTATGCTGTGTTCTGTGCTGCAATTGTTAGTTATCCTGTTTGTGCATTGTGTTCAGAGAGAGGTGTGGAGTGTTGTCCAGCGTTACCTGGAGTTCTAGATGTATGCACTTAAAATGTTTGGTCTTTTAATGAAAAGGCCAGGGCCCCCCTTGAACTCTAAAATAAAGTATATCTAACTACATAGTTTTAAAGTTAAATGCCAAAAGATTTATATATTTGTTTGAGGAATGCATGTGCAAAGACACATGTTGCAAATCTGCTATAGGTGCTCATGATAGCTCCTCCATCGATAATATCCCCACTTAATCTTTCCATTTTAATAAGGCCTAATAATTTCGATGTACGACTCCATCACGATTCACCATTGTCGTGGTAGGGGCACGGCGACTCCACAATATTTTGGCACATTATAAATTTGGACGACACTTGGCCCCGTGGTCCTTGCCCTACCTGCGCTCTACTCCCACAGTGCCACTACAACATGGTGCTCTGTTGGACATCATCATCCTGTCTTACTGTTGCCTAGAGGGTCTAACAAAGACATCATGTTAATTCTCATCTTGCATGCTAGAAAAAAATGAATTCAAGAAATTCTCAGAACAATAAGAAACATTTAACTATTAATTTAATAGACTCTAATCATCATCACTGACAATAGTCATAGGATTTATTATAATCTTACTATTACTAACCATTGGCGGATCCACGGGGGTGCTGGGGGGCTGCAGCACCCCCCGTGAGCCTCAAACATCCATAGGATTAGTGTAGAATTAGCTCCAAATTACCCTTAATTAGCCCATTTTCATGTGTAAATCTGCATGTCACCATGTATTGCATGTATATTTTGCTCACTCTATATTAGTTGTCTATTTTTAGTCATAACAATTGCCTAAATAGTTGCCCACTCTTCATTATCAACCAAAATTTCTACTACTTAGCCCCCCCTTTGACCCCATCCTGGATCCGCCACTGTTACTAACTGGAGGCTCCGATCCAATAAACACACTATGTTAATTCTCACTAAATACGCTAGAAAAATTATATTCTAGAAATTCTCACAATCCTCATAAACTTGGAAGAGAAGAATGCATTGGTGCCGACTGCCGAGGCAGACACGTGGATTGGGCAAAACTTGGTGAGTTGGTGCGAAATTTCTCAGCCTAGTGGCTGGTTAGCATAGCAAGGCTCTCGTGCAAAACAAGGAAGCTGACGCCTGAGTTCTCCATCGTCTCCTCCGCCGTCTTCTTATGCCGTAGTTGTATTTATACTGCACTTGCATGAAACATACTGCAACCTCTCCACAAGTGCTGCTCGAGAAGAGAATAGCAACAACGTTAACTTTGTTCCTTGGCCGCCATGCATTCATCTCGCCTTTTCCCTTTCCTTGTTATCGCCGTCGCCTCGCTTGGCGCGGCGAAGGCAGCAGATCAACCACTATCTATGAACTACACCTGCTCGGACCCGGGGAACTACACCAACGACAGCCCGTACGCCAAGAACCTCGCCGAGCTCCTCTCCACGCTGTCGACTCCTGACCCGGCCACGGTCAACAACTGGTGGTTCCGCAGCCACACCGTCGGCACAGGGCCCGACCAGGTCTCCGGCCTCGCCATGTGCTACGCCGACTCCAAGGCGGAGCGCTGCCTGAACTGCCTCGCGACTGGGAGGCCCAATGACTGGCTCAATTCCTGCGTTGGCAGCCGGAACGTGAGCTTCATCAGCTCTGACGGGTGCGTCATCCGGTACGCGGACGCGCCCTTCTTCGGCTCCGCCGCCGCCGACGACTCCGGGGCTAGGATTTTCCTGCGCTCGGTTCCGATTGACACGAACGCCTCCGCCATGAGGGAGGCGAGGCGCGGGCTGCTGAGCCAGCTCGCTGAGAGGGCCGGCGGCGACGCCCTGCGGTTCGCCACCGGGAGCCAGGGGTACGTGGACGCCGCGGGCTTCAGGAATATGATGTATGGGATGGCGCAGTGCACCAGGGACCTGCCGCTCAGCGAGTGCACAAGCTGCCTCCTCGACCACCTCGCCGCCATGTACAGGGACGTGGACGTCACCAACAAAACGTCGGCTTCGCTCAAGGGGTTAAGCTGCTATCTAACTTACGGGGACGAACCCATCGACATCGCCGGAATGGCTCCCGCACCTTCACCGGCACCGACAACTGCCGAATCTCCAACAGGTCATCATCCACGATATCAACGCTAGCTAGTAGCTATATATAAATATATATAATAATGCAATCCTTACTCTTTTGCTCATCTTTTTTGTGGATATATAAATATCAGGGTCGTCTGCACCTCCTCCGCCGGTCGACAGGACGACGACGCTGTTGGCCGCTCTCGCTGTGGCTGCCGGCGCCGTCACCCTCTTGAATGTTGGTGTTTAATATTTGTCAGATACTTATATATAATATATGAATAAATAACGTCATGTGTGTGGAATATGTGTTATTCCTCTTACATCTGATGTACTCTCAAAAACAACTCATGCATGCATGGTCATATATACCTAAGGAGGGCGGAGCTTTTTATTGAGAATGGGATCACTTGGTTTATTCTTTTTATGGTGAATGGCTTTGTCTTCTTTTACCACGGTTATGTTCTCTTTAATAGTACGAATGTTCTCTTTAGTTAGAGCATCTCCAGTGGTTTGGTAAAAACAATTTGTCAAATCCTGTGTTTTGGCAATTTACTAAACGATATGGCAAGGAAAAAAAAGATGTATCTCCAATAGTTTGGTAAAACTACCGGGTAAACTTTAAAAAAGTAGGCCCACCCAAATCCAACTCGTGCCTCCCACCGGGCCTCCTCCTCGATCTCGCGCCGCGGCAGTACTCGGTCGATCTACTTTAATCCAGTCCATCGCTGCTCCTATCGGTCAACTAGGTAACAAGACTTGAATATAATCGCTCGATCAATTGCAACATCCCTTGCAATAAAAGGATATAGGATTATCCTGCCATAGGCACTAATAGCCGCAGAGATCTGAACAGCATAATTAGCTGGCTCCTTACATCCCTTGGTGCAATAAATTATCACTAACTTCGTTTTTATAGGTTCCTTTGTGGGTTATCTTCATATAATTGATTGTAATCTATAAATCCTGGGTTATTAAGGGCCATGTAGTTAGCTTTCTCTTTTGTAGGATTTTCGTCTTCTAATAATTTCCCAATATCTTCCATATTCCCCTAAGTCTTCCTTTAAATCATGAGAAAAGGCCTAACTCGCTATACTAGAGAAAGCTTTGTTTGGAGCGAAAGAAGTAACTAGTTGTCCAGGAATGCCTAGTTGGACAGTTTGAGCTGGTATATGTCGTAGTATACCTAAATTTGTTTATGCTTCTGCGCGAGTTAGTGGTCTAAAAGCTAGGTCGGTCTTGAGTTCAAGTTCGATGGGCATAATTTATTGAAGGACTTCACTACAGCGTGCGCGTGCAGGATTGACTTGCAGCATACACACCTCGTGGCACTGTATCTTTTAGTCACAAAAGAAAAAAGAAACTCAACAGCTATTCTTCACCAACTCGCGCCCCCGCTACCGACACCGCCCTAGTTCGCACGCGACACCACCTCCTTCATCACCCCCCCCCCCCCGCAAAGGTCACCGCCATGTCCGGAGCTCTCTTGTCCCGACTGGCCCGACCGCCCTTGACACCGTCGGGGCCGCCTAAGCCGCCCTTCCACCATTTTCGCCGCTTGGCCTACCTGCTTTCCCTAGGCGGGCCGGTCAATCTATGACCCAGCGGAGTTAAAGGAGAAGAAGAGAGAGCTCACCAGAACCCTAACTTGACCCGAGTTGGAGGAGGAGGAGGCCTACCTAGGCTAGACCCGCCGCAACCGCCAGATCAGGAGGATCCGCCGCCACCACAACAGGATTTGGCGGTGCTGCCGCTGCTTCAGCCATGGTAGTGCGTGGGGTAGGGGGAGGCTATGGGGCGCATGGGAGGAGTCGGCTAGTCGTCCAGGAGGTGACCTTCGAGCGTCGAGGAGGAGACAGCTGGTCAGAGAGAGAGAGAGAGAGAGAGAGAGAGAGAGAGAGAGAGTGCAAGGGAAGGGGAGCGTGACGGGAGAGAGATAGAGTACTAGTGAGCCGACTGTGTGGGCAGAAAGGATGTAGAGTGCATGTTCTTATTTTATTTAGAGTCGTCCTTCTCCCTTCCGGTCCCTTCCTTCCACAGAGACCTTCTCCCTTCCGATCCCTTCCTTCCATGGAGACCTGATGTCATGGCCTCCGCACGCTGGTCTAGCTATCAGCTTGCGCCAGTTCCAGCGGCGCCTCACCTGTGCTCTGCGGCCTCCGCCACGCAGCTCACTGCATGCACTGCCACCCACACCGAGCCGAAGCAGTCGCGCTTTTTGCACTAAACGTGGCCGAGAGCGCCGTACGAATTTTCCCCTTGGATCGACTTCATTTTTTCATTCCTCCAAAAGTACAATGTTTCCTGCCATTCCCCAGAATGGTATGTTGGACTTCCTTCGTTCCAAATGCGCAATCGTTCATTTTTCCTCCACTTTTCCTCCGTTCCAAACGAGGCCTTAGCATTTTCCTTTATTGAAACTAGGAGGATTCCCCGCGCATTGCCGCGGGTATGCAGTGCATTTTTTAAAAAATTTCAGTAGAATTTTATTTAATTGCATAGATCCAGAGGCATGTACATACTTACTGATCATCCAGAGGCAATGATCTGCGTTTAGGTATCTCATAGAAGAATGGCACTCAGACGCTCATACTTCCACGATCAACTGTCCAGTAAATAAAGAAAAATAAAAGTCAGCGGACTTACAAAAATCGCCAAATCGGCCACAACAACTTTTCTTCGCGAGCAGGACGAAGTCACGCACGAACGCCTGGATGGCTGGATAGCTTTGTACAAACATCTCATATGCTTCACCACTCAGGTCCCGAGAGAAGTGCCGCATCTCCCAGTTCAGCTTTTCTCTGAGACCCCTGCTCCCACGGCGGCGAAGAGGAGATGGCGGTCTCACCCGCTTGCGCCAGCGACATCCTCCTCCAATCCCTGCAACAATGCACCCTCATCTCCCCACACTGGTCATGGCCGCGACCGCTGCTCCTAGCATTGTCAGCTTCCTCTGAGGCCCCTGCCGCAGGCCTATCCTGTGATTAATGATGGCTGAGCAACTCGACGTCGTAGGACCTTGGCCGAAACTGTGGGGACAGTAGAGAGGGGGTAGAAGCATGAGGAGGAGGACGGAGATGCATCGGCTAATATAGGTGCGAAGATTTCATAGAGGATTAGATCACCAGTTTCAAATCTGAATATGAAGTTATGAGTCCGTGAGTGGTGGCACATCATGGACGTTCATCATGGGAGCCGAGGATGGTGGCACTTCAATCAGTGCTAGGAAGGAGAATAGTGGGATTCGTGGGAAGGAGAAGGGGCAGCAGGCGGAAGCACTTCCCCAATCTTGGGCGACGGAGGCGCTTCCCCGGTCTTGGGCGACGGGGGAGAGAGATTCACACGCGGTGTTTCCGGTGCACACGATCAGAAGCGGGTCTCGGGCATGCAGGAAGGCAAGGGGAAACCGATTTCATTGGACACGGAAGTGGGTTTATTTTTAGTAACTGAAAATCGCTGATGTGGCGCAAGGAGGAATCAGATAAATAGGTTAGTGGGGTTTGTTTATATAAGAGTTATAGATATATAAATATTGTCTTGAAATTTTTGTATCAGGCTATTTGGGCCAATATATAAAATTAGGTGGGGAACGTGCCGTCAAAAAATATAAATTTTAAATCTCATGTTTACGGTATTACTAAAATATATGATTGTAGGTAAAATCAAAATCACTATTTTGATACAATGACAAATTAAAAAAACCACATATTTAATTCGTAGATAACTCTGGATTATTAGGGATGTGGACACGAGGGTTATTTTTTATATTTTTTGGATTATTAGGGAAACTCAAACTTCGTAGGTTGTTTTTACAAGTTTGCCATCACGTCAAGTCTTCAAGGTCTCATCTGATAGTGGCGAAACTGGCCTACCGCCGCCGCCGCCGCCCTCCATCAGGTGCGATCGAGCTCTATCCGCGTCAGCCCCGTCGCCGGCGACGAGCAGCCAACGCCCACAGACTATGGCTACCGATTCCCGACCACCATCAGATAGTATAATCATCTCAGACCCAACATCTGAGACGGTGAATGCTGGTTTATACGGCATTTTGCCTCGCCTCAAGCCCATCCTGGAAGAGGACAATCCCCAAGCCTTCCTCCACTTCTTCCAGGGGAACATGCACTCCATGGCCTGGGACCTGGTCACCCCAGAAACCCTACTTCACATCATCATCAAGAACTCCGTGCGGTGTGCCAAAGCTGTCCTGGAAGGTGGAGCCCCTGAGCTGGAAGGGCTCCGTGCCTACCCCAACTGCGTCACCCAGCACGGCTTCTTCCCGATCCACCAGGCTGCCGAGATCTTCTCCGTCGACATGATCAGGCTGCTCATCCGCCATGGCGCGTTGGTGAACCTGCGCACGATCGGCGGTGGGGTGATCAAGGTCCTGCTCCCACTCCACGTCTCTGTTGAGAACACCTGTATGCACAAGTATCTTGATGACAACATGTTCCCTGACGAGTATAATCCGGACTACAGTAAGGCAGGCATCAGCGATGTCTACAAGCTGATCCATCTTCTGTGCCTACCGGAACTGAAGATCTTCATGGATACGACTCGGCTGATTGCGGAGCACACGGATGATCTGGTCGGTGAGATCTGCAATTACATCAGGCATGGGAAACTTCTGCAGACTGCGGTTTTGCTCCTCGCTGCTCAAGAGCATATCAGTAAGCAAGATGGGTTTGGTGATATCGTTAAGTTCATTGCCGAGCACAGCGGAGACATTAAATTGAATGCTAATGGAAAAGAGGAGGATGCACCACATCTGAAGGTGAATTATATTTCGTCAATATTGTGGATTGTTCAAGCAATGTCGTCCAGGGCCGGTACAGTCCTCAGTCAATACATTCAGAGGCGTTTGAAGGTTCTCCCGCCCCGTATGGAGGTCCTTGAACTTGTTTCGTCGATTCTTAAGATTTATAAATTTTGTCCTCCTACTGGAGAAGTCGTCATCAGCACTGAAAGCCTGGACCTCTCCCGGTTTAAGTGCCCATTGCTAAGAATGTCAACGGGTCGGGTTCGGATCGGGTGGAGTCTCCGGGCACCCAAACCCAAAACCCAATAGTAAAACCCAAACCCGACCCAAAACTTGATTCGGGTGAAAATTCACACCCAAACCCAAAACCCGCGGGTATCCAAAACCCATCGGGTTACCCAAAACCCAATAGCACAACAATATAATACATGATATAATAGCAAAATAGTTACTGATTCCAAGATAATATAGACCACAGAGGCACATACTGATAACTAAAGTAGCAGGCTACCATGCCACCATGAGTGCATGTAGCCGAGAGCCATGTCCACATTCCAGAAAAATAAAACATCAAGTCCAGTGTCCTGATACGACACTGAGAAGCAAAAGCAACCTAAGTTCAGTAGAGTACTACTAAGGCAGCTCACATATTACATTCAAATAAGAATTTTGGGCAGGAGCAAAAGCAACCTAAGTCTACTGTCTTGATGCATTCATCTTCACTTGAGGCAGGAGCAGGAAGACACAAAGTTCAGCATTAATCAATTATGGTGGAAACATCTTCGTCCCTGTGAAATAAAAAAAGAGAGTAGATTTGTTACATGAATGTTTAATGCATTGTAAATTCACAACTTTGACTATAGAAGGAAACAACAGCAATACCACATTTTCTTCATCTTTTTCATCAAGACAAGTCATCAAAGCACCAACAAAAGATGAATGAGATCCTACATGAATCACAAATTAGTTTTACAACTTATAAGAATAAGAATGAAGACCACATACTTGCAGAAATTACACTTACCTAACATGTCATTTTGAGACCATGCTTGCATACACATAAGTGCCTCAACCATTGATGGTGCAAGTCTACTACGATGTGGACTGATTACTCTCCCACTAGTGCTAAATGCTGACTCAGATGCCACTGTTGTCACTTTGGAATAGCAAGAACATCACGTGCAATTTTTCGTAATGTTGGATATTTAAGCCCCGCAACTTGCCACCATTGAATGATATCCAACTCTTGTGTCCTAGGCAGCAATGGCTCTTCCAAGAACAAATCCAACTCTGTTCGCACATAAGTGGAGGTTGCAACTGGTTGTTGGGACATGTAATCATCAAAAGTATCCATCCAATCTACACCCCTTATCTCGAGTAGGATTTCTTGGCCTAGTTTGAGCACCATCTGTTTGGGCAACATCTTCAACGGTATCTTGGTATTCCAAGACCAGATTGCACATCAAGTCTTTAACTTTGTTACGCAGATTCATCGGCTTCACTAACCGACCCATGAATTTTGATAAACAAAGCCCTCAACAAATGCAATTTATACCTAGGATCTAGGGCAGCAGCAACAGCCATCAAACCATGCACATCGACCAATACTTGTTGAATTTGTCTTTCATTTTAACAGACATTTCTTCTATCTTTGGAATATCACTGCTTAGCCACATCCTAATTGTCAATAAAACATTGCATATTTCGGGAAAGTAGAGGTTGGCTGTGACATATTTAGTGCCCGATAGTAACTCGGTTACATCATAGAACAATTTCAGCCTATCACAAAGTTCTCTAGCAAACTTCCATTCTTCTCGCAGATGGAACACAAGGAGCACGAGCAGCAAGGCGCTCAAAAACATCTTGGTACTCTAGTGCAGTGGTAAGCATAATGTAAGTAGAGTTCCATCTAGTTTTACAATCAAGAGCAATTCTTTTTCCATATTTGCCTTTCATTTGTGCTGCCATTTTCTCAAACTTCTCATGTCTTTTAGGAGTGGCAGACCAATATGCAACACTATCACGCACTTTATCAATTCCCTTCTCCATTACACTCATTCCATCTTTAACAATCAGATTTAAAATGTGTGCAGCACAACGCATATGAATTAATTTGCCCTTCAACATACAAGAACGGAGTGGTAACTTGCCTTCTATAGCAGCCTTGTTCTTTGCAAGGTCATCCCCTTCGGTGCCAATCATAGTCCTCATGACGTTATCATTGACACTACAATTGTCAAGTGTTATAGTGGACAGATTCCTCTCAATATGCCAATCCAAGAGCACTTCATGAAGAACTTCTGCTACAACATCTGCTGTATGTGGTGCTGGAACATAAATGAACCTACAACAATAAAATATGATAAGTAATTGTGCTGGACAGATTGTTCTCAATAGACAATGCATAACACAAGAACACAAAATGATGAGATTTTATTTATTACCTAATAAGAAAACTTTTTAGCTTCCAGTCATCATCAAGAAAATGGGCTGTAACTGCCATGTAACCCTTCCTTTGATGGTTTGCTGTCCACAAGTCCGTAGTGACAGCAACACGAGAACTCAATTTCTTGATATAGTTCACTATAGATTGCTTTTGCACTTGATACATATCAAAGATATCCTTCCTAATCGTGTTTCTAGACACTAACTTGAATGCTGGCTGCAATGCAGCACAAAACCTTTTAAATCCTTCGTGGTCCACCATGGAAAGAGGATACTCATGAACAATGATCATCAAAGCAAGTTCTTTCCTAGCAACCTCTGGATCATACACATACTTCTCTAATGTGACTGAGCCATCCTTTGAGTTTGTAGATAATTTAAGAGTAGACTGGGTTAAACCTTTTCTACAAGCTCTGTCATCACATGCAGCAAGGTGATTTTTTAAGCTAGTTGTACCATTTCTTGTGTCCCCACTTAAATCTTTTTTACACCATTTGCATCTAGCTTTCGGTACCCCATTTACCAAGATCAGATCAAAGTCTTTCCATACTTCAGATCTTAGCTTCCTCTTACTACCAACACGAACATTCTCTTCTACTTCTAGGTCTATCACATTCACAGAAGCATTACCTACAGCAGCAGAATCAGCTGTCGGTGTTGCAGAACCGGAACCGGCTGCGGCTGGCGTTGTTGGTGCTGCTGAACCGGCTGCGCCTGGTGTTGTTGGTGATGCTGAACTAGAAGCAAGACGAGGTCGACGAGAACCCACGGAATGAGATCGAGCAGCAGCTTGAGATCCACTTGTACCAACAGGAGACGACATTGCTCACTTCCTGACAAATGAGAAAGGCAAAACCATACACAGCCACATGAGAAGATTGAGATTGAGAAAATGACACACATTGATACAGCAGCTTGTGATCTACGGAAGGGAATCGTACCTTGCTACTTGCTGGCCTGCTGGATTAGCCGACGAGGTTGGGAGGTTGTGGCTGGCTACTTGCAAACCGTCGGCGAGGCTGGCTGCAGACTTGGAGAAGGCGGGCTTCGGGTGCCGGCGTGCAGCGGCCGCTCGGCGCGGTCGCCCCCCTCCGCGACGCCGGCGCGGTTGGCCGATCCGCCCCCTCCGCGACGCAGTGAGTGAGAAGCTGAGGGCTGTGAGGCGGAGATGCGGAGTAGTGGCCTAGTGGGCGCGGCGCCGAGTGACGGAGTGAGGCCGAGGCGACGGGGCGACGGGCCGACGGCGCGACGCGAGTCGCGCGACTCTCGGTCGCTGCGACGCGGCGGCTGCGCGGCTGAAGAAGTGAGGGGGGGGTGAGGGTTTAGGGTTTTTAGGTTATATATATATGAAGGTTCCTAGCTGGGCCTTTACATGGGCTGTTAACTTTCGGGGCCCGTGGAGTAACCACGGGTGAAAATCAAAACCCGCCCCAAACCCGCAGTATTTCGGGTACCCGAACCCGCGAAACTGTGGGTGGAAAACAGCAACCAAACCCGAAACCCGAAAAACCGAAACCCGCGGGTATCCGACCCAAACCCGACCCGCTGCCAACTTTACCCATTGCCCAGTGGATTCATACCTGATGAACTTGGGAACACTGTTGCTGTTGCTAGCAAGGTTGATACTAATAATCTGCATGCTGGAAACGCAGTGAGAAAGAAGAAACTACCTAGGCATCTGGATCTCCAGTACAAAAGGAGAAGTTTCTTCCCATTTTGGCGCTCAGCTCTAACATATGGGTTCCCTGTCAAGGTCTATCCATCCTGGTCGTATGATGACAAGCATCTTCGTGATCTGAGACCATTCATGTTTCAGAGAGAATCGGGCGACAAAGGATCTTTGACGGCTCCAAGTCATAATGTGGACCTTTTGGCAAGCAAGCGGCAACCCACCAGCAGTTATCAATCCAAGCGGAATTTTGGTAGCGCTGTATTGACGTTCTTCAAGGTCTTGAAGAAAGCATGAATGAATCAACAGGTGCCAAGCAAGTTGTGCTATCTATCACTGTTTTCATCAAGTTATTTAGTGGATGATTATCGTTTTAATTTGCACCTGGTAATTATGTCAGCAATGATGGTGCCTAACCTTATTCTGTGGCAGACACACTGTCTACCTACCAAGATGTATGTTGCTAATAATTTCCTTGGTGTAGGTTGTCGAACATTGGAGTGTCGTGCTTGAATTCAGCTACCACGCTAAAATTGCACCTGAACCGTACTTTTATGCATCTTCTGGTACGTATCATGCTTGATATATTGAGCTGAGAATTGAATAGCTTATCAGTTCTTTTCGTGATACAACTTTTTTTTGAGAGAATTGATATACTACTTGTTATGTCTATGGCCTTGGCATGCTAGACTGATGCAGCTGCTTGTACCCTACCATTGATGTGGGTTGCTGCTGAACGAACCCGATTGCGCTGTTAAAGATGAAAATGCATGAGGCAACTCTGCAAGATTCTCCCTTTTTCTTTTTTACTAGATTGAGGAATCTAGTAATTCTCGAGCGCCAAAAGACCAATCTACTATTCCTTACTCGTAATTGCAGCTCTTCCAAGAACGGCCTTAATATGTTGACCATAGTGGATGGGCTCAATTAGTACGACTAGTAGTAGATATAGTCCCTCCGTCCCACTATATATGCCGCTCTAGCAGTGCATTTTAGTGTCTACATTCACAGTTTTGTCTATGCATTCGGACTTAACCAACGTCGAGGTTCAGAGAATTAATGTTGCACCTTGTTGAAAGCTAAAACGACTATTATAACGAGGAGGGACTATATGTGAAATTCAGAACACTACTAGGTTTAGTTGGTTTGGTGCCGGCGTGGCAGCACTTTTCCTAGAGAGACCACGCATGAGAACGACCAGTCGACCAGTGGCAGGCTAGCAGCAAACGGGGGAGATTGAGACAGTGAAAACTCGTTTCTCAGTCGTTGTCTCGTCGGCCCGACGGCTGGCCATTGGCTGTCGCGTTCACGCGTGTCGTCGTGCACACGTACGCACGCACAGACGTAAGCACGCACATATATTTACACACATATGCAACCAGCTGCAGCACCTACTGAGTCAATCAAGAACGTAGGAAATAGCGCAGCACGCACCGTGCGTGTCTTTGCCGCCATGCATCCAGTTCGCCTTCTCTCGCTCCTTGCCTTGCTCTGGGCCACGACGACCACGACGGCAGATGCTGACCCAATATTCACCAAGTATGCCTGCACGCCTACAGGCAACTACACCGACAAAAGCCCGTACGCCAAGAACCTCGCCGAGCTCCTCTCCGTGCTGGCGACCCCGGCCCCGGCGATGGTCGACAACTGGTGGTTCCGCCCGCAGCCTCACCGTCAGCACGACGGATCCGCACGGCAAAAACAACAACGCCTCCGGCCTCGCCATGTGCTGGGCCGACGCCGACGTGGCGCAGTGCCGGAGGTGCCTCCGCGAACTTGAGCGCCCCGCCGTCGATTTGCTGTCCTCTGACTGTGACCACAGCCGCAACGTGAGCTTCCTGAGCTACACCCGCTGTGTCATCCGGTACGCAGTGCCCTTCTTCGGCACCGCCGACCGCTCCGGCCCCAGGCTTGTCTTGCGCTCGAGTTCCACAGCATACCACGAAACCGCCATGAGGGAGGCACGCGGCCGGCTGCTGACCCAGCTCGCGGAGGTGGCTGGCCGCGACGCCCTGCGGTTCGCGAGCGGGAGCCAGCCGTACGTGGACGCCGCCACGGGCCAAAGGCAGGTGGTGAGTGCACCAGCTGCCTCCTCGACTATCTCGCCGTCATGTACCGCGACGTGGGCGTCACCAACAAAACGTCGGCTGACGTCATGGGGTTCAGCTGCTACCTCAGGTACCAGTTGGACAAACCTATCGACATCGCCGGACTGGCACAGCCACCGTCGCAGCCACCCACACAACCCGCAGGTCGGTCATCAACAACGTTACCTGGCTAATGCATGCATGCATTTTTTTTAAAGACAAATGCATGCATGCATTTGATATATATGCTCATCTTTTTACATATTCAGGGTCGTCTACACCTCCTCCGCTGGTAGGCAAGACTACGCTGGTCGACGCTCTGGCGACACTGGCTGCTGGCGCCATTATCACACTGTTCAATGGATAATTCGGCCTCAAGCATTGACGAACTCATCGACTATGGTCATATGATCTATATCGTAGTAGTATATCCGAATTGTTTGTGTTTGTTTCATTCCTATTGTTTGTGCTTCTTTGTAATCCCGTTGTAGAACTGCATGTAGAAGCATGCATTTCACTATTTTGCATCACGTAGACGTAGAACCTCGGGTGGATGTATTGGAGCTGATAATATTCCTTCTAATCTCAACCAATGTTGGCAGTGGATGAATCAATGGCTTCCTCATGGTAGTCAGTTTCACACTTTGGGGATTGCTGCAGTTTGTTGGGCAATCTGGAAAACCCGCAATAAAACATGTTTTGAGGGGCAATCTATTCAAGACCCCATTTCTATTGTTTGCTACAGTTGGTCGCTTATGGGCTACTGGGCAGATCTCTATGCAGGGGGTGATAAGGAGAAGCTGTTGGATGGGATCAAGGTGATGCTGGACATAGCTGCCAAGTTGGCGTCGAAGAAAAAGAAGACTGACAACATCAAGCTTCTGGAAGGGGACCAGGACAAGTGAAGATGCCTGCAGAATCCATGGGGAGATGAAGGCAGAAACACAACTGTCAGCAAAAAGCTGAATAAAAAGGAAGAACTCTGGAACTATAACTTCGTTGTAATAGACTCTAGGCTTCAGTCTTCTGGCCGTTTAACTTTGTGGTAGCTGTGCTTGGGTAGACTGTGATAGCTCATAGCCTTGATAAGGGTCAGGAGCTGGGTTTATATGTTCTAGCTTGTGGTCAGAGACTGTAGTATTCTCTGGGCCTGGTTTGGTGCTTTCCCTTAAATGTCCCTAAACTGCTACCTTTGTATTTCCGTTGTCTATGATAATGGAAATGGAGGGTTCCCCTTCGGTTCAAAAAAAAAAGAACCTCAGGTGGATGGATACATGTATGCCAGGTCCACACCGTGGCAGTGGCCACGACCTCGCCACAACCAAAGTCCATGTATGCACGGTTTGATCCTAAATAAGAGCAAGAAAAGCGCATAAAAAAACTACGACAATTGGCAGCATAAATTTTGTGTTATTGCACTGCTCACCTGTTGGGTTGATGGTTTCTACTTCTCATAAGCCAGCTGATATTGTTTTGTTGTGAGATAAAAACATTATGCCAAAAGGGCTTGTGGTGGTCGCTACCGTCTTCCAACAGCTTGTATCAAATCTAGTAGAAATCTTGTTAGTTGTTTTGTATCTTGGGAAGGTTTTTCTACTATGATAATAATACCTCCCACCTCTATATAACATATTATCGCACACAATCGACAAAAAAACAATCTACTACTCTCTTATCTTACCTTTTATTCTCCCTACCCCTGTTGTTTGGCATCTCGCTCAGCGAAGTTCATTAGCACTCTAGGTGGCCTCACTTTGAAATCTCGACGTAACCCCCCCCGACGGGTCTTCCCGAGAGGTGTTTGCGAGGTTTTCTAGCAAAGAGTAAGTGTCAAGTTTGTGTGGCCGTCCTGCCGATTGACCTTAGGTCGTGCATGGCTTGGACATACTTGCCCTTGTTTATGTGCGATTTCCTAATTGCCACAAAAAATATTCATTCAAACATTGTACATCATTGCATCATCATATCATGTAAAGCTTTTCCCTTCATTGGACTGTCACCAACTCACCACCAGGGTACTAAATTATTATTATTATCTCTATGAAGGGTATATGCCAAAGAATATGTGATAGAGTAAGTTGTTTGCTAGCTCTGATACATTGTCAATATATAGGTACATTATAGATCAACACAATTGTTGATCTGGCCTAGTAGCAATGAACAGAACACATAACATTAGGGGATCATAGACCTTGAAGTCTGTCAGCCATCACTACAGTAGAGATGCGAGTGGGTGAGGACTAAGGAGGTCATTGTACTGGTATGGCAGTGTGACATCGACCTTCAAGGCACCAACGGAATTGGCCAATCACCTTTCCTGTGCCTAGAGAGTTGGGGAAGAATGGTGGTAACATTTGGCAGTGTGCGCGTCGACCTTCAAGGCACCAACGGAACTGGCCAATCACCTTTCTCGTGCCTAGAGAGTTGGGGAAGAATGGTGGTAACATTTTTCTTTGAGCATTGAATGGTAATAACATCATTCGAAAGAAGGATTTTTGTGGACATTATGTTGTTCCTCTTCTCTAGAATTGGGTTTTTGGAGTAGGATTTGCCGTTTGCAAGCACAATTGTATTAGCATGGGGAATCTCAGCTATTAGAAGTCAATAGTGAGAAACGCAAGAAGCCTTATTGAATTCTTGCAATCGAAATTATTACTGTTGCGAGTTTACTGTGTTATTAGTCTGTCTAGAATTCTTGGGGTTCATTTGAAACTGTTGTGTGGTTTTTGGGGCGTTTGGTTACCCGCGGAAGTTTGCCACGCCACATGTGTGGCAACTACAAGCTTCTTCAGTTCATTTGGTTGGTACCTGTTACTTGAGGTTTGTAACATGCATAAAGAAAAAGGAAAGGTACCATGAACAACAATAGCTAAGTAAGTCGAATTAATTTTTCAGGCCATTAGCCATGTCAGCATTTTGCTAATGCAAGATGCCGAATTGCTGAATAATGGTGAAGGGAGGGGTCTTGCGAGTGTTAGTGGGCCAACAGTCACTGACTGTTCAGTTGGATCACATCCTCACTAGCCTGCCTCTGCCTGGACGATAACTAACTTTTCCTTGGGTAACTGAATGTTTGCCCACACTCCTTACGGCAAGTCTGATGTGAAGAAACACAACCAGTTCTGCAGCACAAGAAGTTGGCAGAAGTAGAGGGGTGATAAGCTAAGAACAATTAATTGTTCAGTGTACGCAGCTTGCCCAGAAAAATGTTCAGCGTAGCTTAGCACCATGTCACCATGAATCAAGGAGGCCTCGCTTCACTCTGTTAATTACATTAGTTTTTGTGTCAACATCGAATGGAATAAAATGATAAGTTAAGAACCCTTTATTATTCATTCACCACTGCTACACACGACAAAGAATTGCAATACGCGCCACCAACCAAATCATCATCAAAACACAAAGCTAGAACAGCTGGGATACACTACACCACATCAATTTAGTGATAACAATGGCGGCTCTTCTAAGATTAAGAACGACGACTAGTAGTGATAGAGAGCAAGAAGCATGGGTGTCAGACATGAGTATAGAAGTATTTGGCGCAAGCCCGGCAGAATCAACCTCCCAGCGTTGCCGTGGCTGGAGCTTGGAGGACGATGTGGACTCGAGGCTGGTGCCCCTGCCCGCGCACTGCCTGGACTTGCTGCGCCCCGTCAGGAGACGTATTTGCAATCCCCGTAACCTGCAATTATATTATTCCAGATTCAGATATGCCGTGACGATGTATATTAGCTGCAGTTCAGAGATCATGCAGGTCCATCAGGTTGGAAACTTACTGGGGTCACTGGAGGTGACCACGCCGGTGCCCTTGAAGTCGCAGTCGTAGTCGTGCAGGCCGTTGGCCTGGAAGTAGGCGTTCATCACGTACGAAGCATGTGACTGCACGTTGTTGGGGTCGAAGCACGTGCCGCCGCTCTGGATCGGCTTACAGTCGATGTAGCCACAGGCATAGTTGATGTTGTTCTGCAGGTCGGTTGCGTTCGCGCCGGACTTGGCCACACACCACTTGCCACTGCCTGAGGGGGAGGGCTTCGGTGATGGGTTGGGACTTGGCTTTGGAGATGGGTTTGGAGATGGGCTTGGAGATGCAGACTGCAAGCACAGATAGAAAAAAAAAAAGGAAATAAGTTGTCAGCATCAGAGTGAAACAATCTGTTTGTGTGAACAAAATATTAGAAACTGAATGCACTCATATGATGGTGAGGATAAGCATCATTTCTCCAATCAAAATTTGAACTGAGATATGCTCATATGCACACTTGGTACTTATTAAATAATTTATTGTCATAACCTATTATTTTTTGGTATAAACTTTAGCATGACAGGACTCTGCAATTATACATACGACTTTAGCATGTGACGAGATACAAACACATGGATGGTCTTTGGAGTTAGTACTGGCACCACCGGCCAAGAGGCCAAAATATGCCCTGCCCAACTTGATGGCACGCCTAAGATTCTTGAGTCAGTTACTAACATACACAGGTTCTCCCATCAGAATGCTAAAGAATACAGACAGCCCACCTTGTGCACATGGTGGTTCACTTTGCCAGGGCATCAGCAAAAGCAACAAGTTTTGAAATCGCTGCCCCTACCACATTCTTTGATTGGACGAATGGGGAAGCTACTCATATCATATAGCTCAAGCAGAGGAAACAAAGTTACAACGTTCAAAAGCTTTTGGGGCGTAACAGTTCGAGAGAAAGAGGAAACTCCCAGCCCAACCATAAAGGTGCTTAATTTGCTGGCAGCCATTGGGCAATTGGACAATTGGGGAAGCAACTTATATCATATATCTAAAGCAGCACAGAGAGAGTACAATGTTCAAAAGCTTGAGATAATGCATAGGAAGCTACAACTGTTGTAGAGGAAGAGGAAACTCCCAGCCCATCCCAGCCATATAGGTGCTTGACTTGTTGATGGGGATGACCACCTACTGAAGAATCCTTACTTGGAAGCACACGGAAAGCATCCCAGCAAACCGTGTCGCAAGGGGTACATTCATTCAGAATCTAGAGGCCCATCTGCTTTGCTTCCTGGTAGCTACTTGTGCATGCACGAAACCTTCACCGGTTCGATGAAGAGATAAAAGCATTGATAACGCCAATGGATATGCTCATGTCATGTGTTTGTGTGTACTCGTGCATTGCAAGTCAGAACCTATTGAGCTACACACAGGCCCTATCCATATGCAGTGTGTGGGGTAAGCATCATGTGGTGGAGTAGGCTAGAAATCAACATATGGATGGATAAGTACAGAAAGCAGTTTGGCACTAGACCCTTGCATACACATTTAGAACCTCGCAGCAAACAAGGCAAGAAGCAAATGGAAATGGAAATCGCACATCTATTGAACACAAGTTTACAGCTGAATACAGAATACCCCTAGTTGTGTTACAGCTGTACTAGTATGGTGAAAGGTAGTAGTACCACTACGTACCCTGTAAAAAATCAGAGAATTATTACAATTACCCAGCTCAGGTGTGGCAGCTAGCTATCTTTAGCGGGCAAGTAGATTTGGCACGGCAGCGTGTCAGTCACCAAACAGTAAGCAAGCAACGTGTGCACACAGATGTAACTAATCAGGCAGGGTACTTTTCTAGAGAGACTGACTAATCAGAGGAGCGAGTACTACTAGCAAGAGGTGTCAAAAGGCTGAGCTGCACATGCGGCATGGGATGGGATGCCGTCATCCACTGGATCCATCGAGAAATTTGAAAACGACAAGCAAGCAAGCACACAGGCTTAAGGATAAAATCCTTTTGACAATAGTAGATGGCATCATGAAGACGCGGCTGGGAAAGGAAAGCGACCCTTTCCAGATGGGGCGGCGGCCTGTCCGGTCCACGCGGCGCCTCTACTCTGCTCATAATAATTCAGTGTGAACCAAACAAAGCAGAGTGCCATTTCAATTATTCGTTGCATCAGCAGCATTGAGTGCCGAAACAGAGAACCGACTACCCGTGAGCAGCCTCCATCATCATTCAGCAGCCGTGCACGAGTCTTGCCTACCCGGATGCTTCTTCGTTCCTTTCTTGCTTCCAGTGACTGCACACGCACACGGAAAGGATATACTAGTCCTCTACATGTGGTCTATCATCGACAGAGGAGTACAGCACATCTTATGCTATCTCCGTGCAAACTTCGAATAATCATAATCAAAATCATAATGCTGTTGTGATGATAGACCACATGTACAGCGTTGAGTGCCGAAACGGAGAACCGGCCACCCGTGACCAGCCTCCATCAGCATTCAGCAGTGATGGATGCAGCCGTGCACGAGTCTATCTACCCCGGATGCTTCGTTCCTTCCAGTGACTGGACACGGCACACGGAAAGGATATACTAGTCCTCTACATGTGGTCTATCATCACGACAGCATTATGCTATCTCCGTGCAAACTTCAAATTTGTTCCCAACGGTCGCATCTCGCATGCATACTATGCGTGTGCTGTCATGTGCTGTGCTTAATTAAACAAAGCTACTGGATCCAGGCAGGGGAGGAGCTCGTACTACGCGCTACCGCTACTGCTGCTACTGCTATCTTCGAGACATCTCGTCGTAATGTGAACCCATGACCTCCCTGAAGACCTGCTTGACCCGGCAACCGCAAGCACGACCTTTTGACTCCGCCGCGGCGGAAACCGCGTCCCATTTGCCCCTCTTTCTTTTCCCCAGCCATTCTACACTACACGCGTGCAGTTAATTTTTGGAATCGAGCTAGACAGCAGTTACTCGCAAGTAGATCGTTTTCAAATTACTACGATTCACCCCACAATTGAATATTTGAATCCGAGCAATAATCGAAAAGATATCCTGCAACTTATGCCAACCAATAATTGCACCAGATTCCTCCGCAATGAATGAATGACTGAACGAACGAACAAAGCAGAGTAGAGCAAAGCAGAGTAGTATCAGAAAACTCACCGATCCTTGGCGCAGGAGCCCGAGATCATACTTGGGCGTGAAATCCGTGTTAAAGATCCCGAAATTCCTCTCTGCAGTCGGCCCAGGCTTCTGATCCTCATCAAACAGGCTAAACACATACGTCTCAAACTTCCTCCCCGGCATCAGCGGCGTGCCCTTCCCTCCCGAGCACACCCGGATCATCCCGGCGTTGAAATCCCGCGCGTCCTCGGGGCTCACCCCGACCTGCCCGGCGTCCCCCTTGGTGGGCCACCCCGCCTCGCCGACGGCGATCTCCACACCATCACCATAACCAAGCTTCTTCATCGCCGTGTAGATGGCGTCCATCTGCGCGTCGAACATGCTCGTGTAGTTGAGCCGCGTGTTGGGGTCGTAGACGCCCGCGTTGGGGCGGAACACCGCGTAGTCGAGCGTCGCGGGGGTGTAGCTGAAGTAGGGGTACGCGTTCACCATGAACGGCGAGCCGGTCTCGTTGTGGAACCTGAGCATGGGCGCGAGGACCTTGGTGTCGAGGCTGGGCTTGAAGCGCGCGTTCGACGGGATCCCGTCGGAGGGCGCGAGGATGCCGAGGTAGTGCGGCGTGGTGACGCGGACGTGGGGGAGGGACTCGAGGGTCAGGGCCTGGGCGAGCCGCCGCATCGCCGGGAGGAGGGCGACGACGAGGTCGGGGACCACGGTGGGGCCGAGGACCTCGTTGCCGGCGAGGAGGAGGGTGACGTTGGCGCCGGCGGAGATGTGCGGGGCGAGGTTGTCGCGGACCCAGCCGCGCGCGGCGTCCAGGCCCGTGGACTGGGCGGCGAAGGTGGGGAGGAGGGCGTTGGGGATGGAGACGGCGAGCGAGATGTGCGGGGCCGAGGCGGCGAACGCGGCGAGGAAGGTCGGGTTCGCGTCGAAGAGCTTCACGCGGTCGATGGTCGTGTTGGTGGATAGGAAGGCGGCGACGGCGGTGGGGGAAGGGAGGTTGTCCGCGTTCGCGCCGTAGTTGACGCCGATGGGGAGGGAGGGCAGGGGCTGGGACGACGCCGTGCCATGGAGCACGGCGGCGGCGAGGAGGAGGAGGAGGAGCGGGAGCATCGGGAGGCGTGCGCGCGTGGTTGGGGCTCTGCTGCTTATCTGTTGTCCCCCACTACTGGTTGATTGGATTTGGAGAAGATGGACGGTGGTGCAGCAGCCCGTTGTGGGGGGAAGGTGGGTTTTGAAACCTCTGCGCTCGCCGGCTCGACGCAGCTGCTGATTATTTTATTTCTAATAATTAATTAATGCCGATTGCATAAAGCCCGGCTTATTTTGTTTAGTTAATAAACTATATGAATAAGGTAAAGAAAAAGGAAAATAAAAGGGAAAATTGGCCGGCAGTTTTTGTGCCTGGGTTCTCGCAACGTGGGAGGTGCTCTGCCTCTGCCCCCGCAGTTTCCTTTCCTGTCGTGGTGTGCCCACTCCTCGTGCTCTGCTCTTCTTGCTTCGACGCTTCCTCTCGCTACTTTTCAGATTTTCTTTTTCTTTTGTGCTATTGCGAGTGCTTTATTTTGTTGTTGTACAGTTAAAGTATATGGTAAAAATATTACCATACACACATTGTAGGCATACACTGATATGCATTCTCTACCATTAAGTCGAAAGTTTTCAAGGTAACAAAGTGGTGGCAAGAGAGGAAAAAGAGAACACGTACTACTAGGGTTAGATTATTAGTCTAGTGACGCATTTAAAAGATTCCATTTTTTTCCTCCTCACATAAAAATTCCTTAATAGAAACATTATTTACTATCAGTATAGGAAAAGGTTAGACAAAAGCTAGGTTTGCATGTTAGGAGCGATGAGAGCGAGCGTGAGAAACGAGCCAGTTTTTCCAAACGATCTCTTCCAACGTTTAGGCGTGTTTTAAAAAAAACGATCTCTTCCATTGTCAAGGAGAGGATTTGCTATATTTTTTTCATGGAAAAGAGAATGAAAAGGCATTTGCCTGGAAAGGTACACGAGAGCAGCATGGCATGGTATATTATTTTGTATTGTTGTATGAACACTTGCTTTCTCTTTCGGATTATATTAGCCACGAAAATGAAATGCAAATTGCAAAAGCTGTCAAGCTGCGTACGTGTTTCCGATTTCGAATTAAATTATGCTTACATTGATTTCTTTAACACAAAAGATTTTCACTTTTCCTAACCTCCTGTCCCAAGAAATTAGCTAGCCACCTCTCTGGTGCGACGGTTGGTATTGTTGATGCGTTTTTGTGATCTGTGCTAAAACATGTTGGAATCTATTATTTGTTACTAGTTAAGTGCCCGTGCGTTGCTACGGATGAAATATCTTATGACATACAACCAAAAGAAAACTAAAATACACATGAGATGCAGGTTCAGTTGTGTAAGAGATGGTGCTTCCAAAAGCTAGCAGAATTGGCAAATGAAGTCAAGAGATACAATAGTAACGATAAGGATATCACAGGCCACTTATTAAACAATGTGTAAGAGATACAACAGTGCACCATATGGCTCAAAGGTTTCCCTATGTCTTTTCATATTATCTGTTGCAATTAACTTCCTCCAGCGCTTTGTACATCTGTTGCCAAAATGCAAAGAAGCAGACAACCTCCTAATAAAGCCATACTTCCTAATTATGTTGCCTTGTTTATTAAAATGGACAATTCTTGAGAAAGGGTGAATGCATCGATAGATATCATATCTAAATCTATTAGCTTTGGCTGTAGCTTCAAACTACATGTGACATATCTGCTGGACAGTTAACTTAGTATTGACAATACAACCCAAACAACACTTAATAAGCAAAAGAGGGGCTATTGAGCAAGATATGAACAACATTGTGTACTAAAAAGCGACAATAAGTAATTTGATCAAGCAATAATAGATTAAGTGATGAACTACTACTAAACGACAAGCTAATGATTGTTTTAATATTGGTTGGAAAGGACAAGACACTGGGTGAATACTTGTTGCTAAACAACTGCAAAATAAAATCATGAAGAGCAGACCATGCATGTACCAAGCACTTTGATTGCTGGGATGCAGTTGTCGACCTACTGCAACCTCAGTTAGGAGAGGCCAGCAAGCACCTGAAAATTTAAGATTTTTCCACTGCTGCGGCGGGTTGCTGAACCCCGGAACTAAGCTAGGTCGACCAAGAAAAATTGCAGCTATCAATCCATTTTCTTCAGAAGAAAAAATAGAGAGCAGAGCAAGGTTTCATGCAATACTACCTGATGTGGACTTGATGCAATACTACACTGAACTGAACTAAAGCATAGAAACTCTGAATTTTATGGACCGAAAAAACACAGCTTAATCAAAGGACATGGCTGTGCACATGTACACATAATCATCTTTAAAAGGGATAGAAATTAGCAGGCATGAGACAAATAACCAATTACCTTAAGTTAGGGTTCGGTTCTATGTTTCGCACAAATAACCAATTATCTTCAAAAGCGTATTAAATTCCAATCTTTCATACCTAAGCTAGCTAAAGCTATCAGTACCCTGTCAAATATGGGTTCTTGAAATAGGATATTTTTTTCCTCTCAACTCTAATTATCATAAGCAAATTTACAGCTACCATTTCAATTATGGATTCTTAAAATAGGATATTTGTTCTCTCAACTCTAATCATGATAAGCAACGGAACCACTAATTAAGGAGCATTCATACAGAACTGAAATCCAGTAGTCTACGTTGAAGTTCCGAAACCAGCCATCATGTTCTCATGACAACATCTTTATATCAAATTCAATATCACAGCTGAGGATGCATTGAACTTACCGGCGTCTCAGAATTTATGAATTTGCCACAGGAAAAACAGAGAGAGAGAGAGAGAGAGCACCTAGGAGTAATAAACAAAGTTACTGTCAACAATGAGAATGAGAGGCAAAATACGGTACACAAGAAATAACTTTGAGTAAGCAAAACATGTGGTGAGGCAGCTGTTTCAACCCATAAATCGCTTATTTGAAACCTAACGAATAGATTATGTTTTCAAGCCTAACATTCAGTTAGCATGATCATGGAAACAATGTTTAGCGTGGTTCACTTATCTAAAAATAAAAACATCCTTAAAGAGGAGCATCTAGGTTCAGCACTGAACTGATTTGCTACCCACAACACCAATATGCAGTTTGCACCAAAAAATGGGGAATACTCCCCAGGACACATAGGGGCTTAAAAATGTAGCAACTCAGATATCAGCATCGCCTTTCCTAGGGTCTCTTGTAGAGAATATTTGTAATAACATACAACTGCATAGCATTAACTATTAGAAAATGTACAGAACTACAAGCAGTCAGGACTCAGGACCAGGTTCTGAACCCACTGCTGTACAATTATTAAGTTCATTCCATACACACATAATGGTAACTGTGACAGGGATGTAATCATGTGCTGGGTAGTCAATCCAAAGAAATCAAGCTGATCTGAAGCAAAATGTTGTCAAAGGCATACAACGATTAGAGCATGACATAATTTACACAAACTTGCACCATCTGTACAATTGGTAACTTCAACTGATAACTGGTGATTATGTTAACTATGAACAGCGCTTTCTCATTTTGGGGATTACTAATAATCAGTATCATTACTACAACTAAATTCTTTAGGTTTTGGTTGACAAATTCAGATCAAGATTGAAACACATACCTGTCTGGTAGAAAGGTTCCCGGGATTGTGTACTGATGAAGATTCCGGCTTCAAAGAATGAGGGCAGCACGGAGGAGGTACTGCACTGCAGCGTCGAGATCCTACGGCCTGCCCAGCGGCAGCGCATCCGGGTTGAAGTAGCAGCGTCGAACTCGTACGGCCCTTCCACGGCGGCGGGTATGGTGCTTCCGGTGTCGGGTGGCGGCAGCAGCGGGAGGACGCACACGTTCCGGGTTGCGGCGGCGTCGAGGTGTGGGCGAGGTGCGCCTGGTCGAGGAATGGGAAGTCGGAGGGAGCTCGCGGCTTCTGGTTTTGGCAACCGTCTTTGGATCTGAGGGAGCTCGAGGCGAGGCTTTGGGGCCGTGGATGACAGCGCGGGCTCACGCAACATCGAGGACGATGGAGGAGCGCACGGTGCAACGACGAATCCGTTGGTGGATGCGGCGGGTCCGGTGGCGGCGGAGTCGCGGCGGCGTCTTGGGGCGGTGGCGTCGCGGCGGTCGCGCGGCGGCGGCCCGGCGGCCCTGGAGGCGACAGCGTCGTGGGCGGGCGAGCTGGGCGCCGAGGTCGTGGGGCGGCGGTTCGCGGTCAAGCGTGGAATGGGGATTGCGGGTGGCCTCGGGAGCGAGGGTGGAAATTTTACGTGGCGCGCGTGCGAAAGCGTGCGATAGGCCGGGTGGACGATTTACTGCGGTTCTTTTTAGTTGTAGGATTTATGTCAACACACATATCTTATTTATCTTTGTCTTTTCATAAAATATTCTCTCTTATGATCTGTGATAAAATATATTAAAAATCTATTATTAAAATAGATAACAGATCTTACACTTGGATGATGATCCAAGAGTCTTGGACGTCGTAAGAAAAGTTGGCTACATTTCTTGTGAAAGAAATATAGTAACTTCTAAAATTTTTTCTCGCAATTTTTTTAAAAAAAACCACTGAAAGTTTTTCAGCAAAGGAATTTTTCATACTACTATAATATAATCAAACAAAACAGGTATACGACTCCCGTTACTACGAGGCAGTGTGGTGTATCGACGTGGGGCAAACGGGAAGAAGGGATCGAAGCAAGCAAGCACACGCACGGGGCCGACGACGCTAGTCGTGTTTTCCCGCGCCGCGTGTCCGTACTCTGGGAGGGTCCATGGGTCAAACACACACTTGCCACGGACCGGACCACCTGGCGTTTGCGACGTCGCAGCCGCGTTGTCCCGGGCCCGCGAAAGCAGTCAGGAGAGTCGGCCCGGCCCAGCCCAGCCGCGGTTTCGCACGCTGTCGGCTGTCGCTGAGTCACCCACCCGTCAATTTCGTTGTTTTGCATGCTGCCACCTTCTTTGCTGTGCTTTTTTTTTTTGAAAAAAAATCTTTGATGTGTTTGCGCTTCAACTCCAGCAAGCACACCACTCGTCTGTCGTCTCTTCCATTTCTTCTCTTTTTTCTTTCTTTCTTTGTTTGTTTATAATAATGGCTGCTGCCCGTACGTTCAAGCGGTGGCCCACTGGCAATTCAAAGAAGGAAGTGTCTAGGTATCATTCGGCTGATTTCTTTTAGTGTTTCGGTCGATATTTTGTTAACCAATCAGGCTAATGCGCGCACCGCGCAACCATGCGAATGCTGTGTTTTCAGCTTGTGGTTCCAGGCTCGATCCACTACTGCTACATGTGGCCGACGCCATGCATGCATGCATGCTGAGAAATATTTTTTAAAAAAATATCACGGAAAACTGAAAGAAAAAACTCAAAAATTGACAGAAAAATGAAAATAAAAAATTGAAAAAACAGGATTAGTTTAACTAAAACTAAAAAGAAAGAAATAATCAAACTGAAAATAAAAAAGATAAATCATTTATTGCTAAAATTTTAAAAATATGAATTAATGAAACTTTAAAAAGAAACACCATGCAACTCGATCGTATGCAAGAATACTAAAAATCGAATAAAAAAGAAAAATATGCCGCACAAATAGGAAAACGCTCGCCAGGAGCAAGACATGCGCCAATTTGTGGCTGATGATGTTGCTCCCCGATCAAAAAAATGGGCTGACCCACAATGAAACGGCCAAAAAAATCTGACCGACACGTGGAGAGAAAATAGCCGGGAGATGGTTAGAAATTTCATTCAAAGAATGTGCCTGAATATACATTGTAAATAAATGCACCAGATGTAGCTGTTATAAAACATGTTGCCAGCGGTTAGGAACTTCCCTCTCCGTCCTCACGATCAACGTGGTAGATGAAAGTAGAGCAGTGAGCGTAAGATGTAGGGAGACTATTCTTTATTTTTCGAATATTGGTGATTACAACATGTAGCTCCGACGTATATATAGTCCTATCAAGGCCTAAGAGTTTCGGTAAGAGCCCATATACAAACGGACTAGGATTAGGGTTCTTCCTTCTCCTTTCCTTCTAGGATAGAGTCCTTATGTTTTACAACACTCCCCCTTGGGCGATTACCACGATATGCACATGCCTCGTTAAAAACTCCATCCGAAAACCCAATGGGAAAAAACTGTTCTTGGAGAAAAGAGTACATCGAATTCGTTAATTGCATTGTACATGTTGTCTCATTAAAAACCTTGTGTGAGAAACCTTCAAGTAAAAACTCACATAGGAAAAAAAAGAGTACAACATTTAACCTTCTTGGTAATATATTCTTCGTGAATAGATATTGATCTTCACGATCTATGCATAAACTCCAATGTTTAAGCAAATATATGATCTACTTGATCTTTGTAACACTAGTGGTTTAATTACATTCAAAGTAGATTTAATCAAATTGCTCCCCCTTATAAAGCCATCATTTGAACCTCATGGTTCAAACCACACTTTTTCATAAATGTGTGCTTAATTAGTGGTATACAGTACCACAATACTATATCTTTCAAGAGTTGGCTCATAATTCTTCTTTGAATTATATGGGTATAACAAAGAGAAATATGCTTCATGCATAAATAACCACTTATTAGTTGTGCAAAACAAATAAAATTTATCCTTCGGGGTAATAGGTCCTTTCAAAGGATTATAGGGGTAAATAAATTAATATTCAATATCTTCTAGATAGTGTATCAAACTTATACAAGCTTGAATAAATTATAATTCTTTCTTAGTGGATTTTTAATTGTATGTCCGCAAATCTTCAAGATTTTGACTGTACCACTAAATAATAAATTCAGCCTTGAATTCAGCATTTAGGGGATAATTTAAATACCGAAGTCACCATTATTCTTATACTTTCTATGATATCTAGAGGATATCAACACTTCATTGCTAGCACTACACTTTCTGAGTGTTTGTATGACACCTTCATGGTGTTTAGAATTCTCTATTCTTTCTCTCGGGTCTATATTCACTTCAGGGATGAATGGTGTTTCTTCAAGAATTGACTGGTTAATCCTTCATGGATTAGTTCCTTCAAGGATGTTCTCACTCTACTATATGAGAGATTATTAAGTGATATACACAAATGAGATAATGTTATTCACTATAAAGTCATTCGATGACTATTTCTTCTAGGATATACTCTTCTAGAGTCTTTTATATTCACTCAATCATTCATGAATACATTATACCTTAGACTTCTTAGTATTTAGTATGAGATTTAGTTTTTATACATTCTGATTTATATTCTTCGGGAATTGTATGGATCTTCGTAATCCATTTATTAACTGTATATTTTATATTCATTCATTTTATTTGTCGAGATATAGCGAGAACATTTATTTCTTCTTAGTAGGAGATTCATCCTCAATTGCATTTCTTCAACGACCGATATAATCGCTACAAGCGACTTTGCCATGGACTTTGTTTCCGGATCTGGGTTCTCATAAGAGAAACATTTGCAATTATAGAGGTAGCGTTGTCGACAACTATTATTTTCTCCCAATATTCTCATAATATGAGATTAAATTGTCTCTTTGTCATTTCCCAAACAAGAGATACTTTATTGTTCCGCATATCCAATACTAATGATATGTGCGCTTATTGTGTTGGATTTCATCTTCATGATGATCCTCTTCATGAGGTGCTCAACCTTCTTCATGAGGTGTTCTCTTCATGAGAATGGAGGAGTTTTATTTTATTTCTATTCAATAAGTATACATTAAAACTATAATCCATAGGCGTTCCCATAGATTGTAGCTTGATAATATACAATAATTAGTTTACTACTAGTAAACAAAACTTCTGGTTTATAACTTCAAGTTACTCCTCTCATTTCTATATCGGCATATGCTCCGCTTCATGCTTCACAAGAGCATTATTCAATCTATTAGTTGACTTAGTGTGTGATAATATTCCTGCTTCAAGCTTCAAGGAATATTTTCTCTAGATTATTTTTCTTCTACGGAAATAATATTTGGCATTTAAAATAGGCTTTCTCTCACCCTAATGCCAATATTAGATCTTTAATAGCATACTTCAAAATAATCCCTTACGATGGGCTTACAATAATTCATATTCATGTATCTCCAACTACAAGCGGAGGCCCATTCATGTATGCTATGATGAAATTTATAGGAAATATTTACACACATATTTAAACATGGGGGTTATTCTATATTATTTGCAGTGAGCTAGAATACATAAAGTGCATTTAAGAATGTTTAGCATTCCTACAAACTCAGGGATGTTCTCCCCTCGATGTGCACATATCATAGTTTATAAAACTATTTCATTGTCCAAACTTCTTTATTATTTAGCCAAAATAATTGATCTAAGTACTCATAAAAAAAAATAGACCATATACTTCAAATATATAAAATACGTAACATCCAATTCACATGGAATTTCTTCTAGAATTTTCTAATTGCCATTAATGCAAAATTCCCTTGATGCATTATAAATCCCAAATCATTATAAATATGTTATCCATCATCATCCACAATTATTCATTCAATAAATTGAGTTAGTCCCCATTGAGCAAACATATTAACTTACTCCCCCTAATCTTAGGATACATGGTCATAGACCAATCTTTTGCTTATGCATGCAATGCATTGAAAGCAACATATTTTTTAGTTCAACAAGAACCATCGGACATAGCGTGCCAGCTAGTCAATTTAATTATAGAGGGTGTAAATGTAGCTACTAGCTACAACTATAGCTTCTATGCTGATATTCATGCAAAGAGTGTAGATAGTTTAGCTCAATGAGAGAATAAAATAGTAATACACTTGCATGTGTATAATGTGGAATGTTCGTATTCGGTCCAACGAAGTAGATAACAATAAAAATACAAAGTTACAAGCTTGTGTAACTAGTGCAGTAGAGAAAGTTAACTCGGCCAGAAGGAACGCGGGCGGAACTTCAAGTCCCGATACATGCACTTAAAATAGATTTAGAAAGGCTATGCCTATTAAATATATATTATCCACATTTTCTTATGCCTTTACCCAAAAATTCTTCCTTCCATGCCATAGTTATTTCAAGTTGTAATATGCTTATTGCATAATCTATGAATAATGCTTATAATGCTTCATAGAATCCAATCATACTTCTAGTATTCATTTGAAACCTCTGCGCTCGCCGGCTCGACGCCGTTGCTGATTATTTTATTTTTTAATTAATTTAAATATAAAGAGATAAAGAAAAGGAAAATACAGGAAGAAATGGCCCGCCCCGATTTTGTGCCTGGGTTCTCGCAACGTGGGAGGTGCTCTGCCTCTGCCCCGGCAGTTTCCTTTCCTGTCGTGGTGTGCCCACTCCTCCGCGTGCTCTGTTCTTCTTGCGTCGACACTTCCTCTCGCTTCTTTTCAGATTTTGTTGTTCTTTTGTGCTATTGCGAGCGTTTTTCTTTTGCTGTTGTTTAATAATATTACCATACACACATTGTAGGCATATATACTGATATAGTACATTCTGTACCAGTAAGTCGAAAGTTTTGAAAGAAAGAAAGTAGTGGCAAGAGAGGAAAAAGAGAACACTAGGATTAAATTATTATTCATAGATTTAAAAAAAAATCCATTTTTTCCTCCTCACTTTAGATTCCTTAATTAATACAAAATTTATCTACCTACTTTTTTGTAGCTAATGTATTTACTTACCTATCTAGTAGTACTAATATTACAGAAAAACGGTTACGCAAAAGCTAGGTTTTGCATTAGCAACTCTGGCAATACTACCTAAACAACACTACCTAAAACTATATTTATATAGGCACCAATTTAGATGGCTGCAAACTTCGTCTGCCACCGACCAAGCCGGGAAGGAGCGCCCGCGTCGGGGAGATGACCCGCGCGCCGGGGACCTCCGCCGACCGCGTCTGGGAGATGGCCCACACCGGGCACCTCCGCCGACCGCACCTGGGAGATGGCCCGCGCCGGGGACCTCCGCGCCGCCGCCGGTGGTGGTGGAGCAGGTCGTTGTCGGGGCACACCTGCGGCACGTGCGGACCGCGCGGGGCGCATGGAACGGTGCGGCGCACGGACCTCCAGATCCAGCCGGCGACGGAGGAGGGGCGCCACCGTTGAGCAAAGGAGGGCCGATGTCGAGCTGCCTTGGTCTGTTGGCTTAACAGAAATAGGTAGAGTTGAGGAGGATTTTAGTAGCCAACAAAAGTAACCGGTCAGGTAGGTAGCATGCTGGAGTGCGTTTTTTGACCTCCACTACCCAGATTTAGGATTGGTAGTGGGTTTAGATAGCCTGCTTGAGTTGCTCTAAGCAGCGGTAAGCAGAGTGAGCGTGAGAAACGAGCAAACTTTTGGAACAATCTATTCCTCCCTTTTCTCCCATGGAAACAAACGAAAATAAAAAGGTCACTTGTTCTGGAAAGGTACACTAGAGCAGCATGGCATGGCATATTATCTTGTGTTGTTGTCTGAACACTTGCTTTCTCTTTGGGATTATATTAGCCATGAAAATGAAATACAAAGTACAAAAGCTGTCAAGCTGCCGTGTTTCCAATTTCGAAATTCTGCTTACATTGATTCCCTTATTAACACAAACGTTTTTTCCACAAAAAAGGCACCGAAAGTTTTTCTTTTACCAAAGGAATTTTTATAATATAATCAAACAAAACAGGTATACGACTTCCGGAGTTACGAGACGGTGTGGATGGGAAGGACGGATCGCAGCAAGGAAGCACACGCACGGGCCACGGGGTCGTGTTTTCAAGCGCCGCGTGTGCGTACTCTGGGTCAAACGCAGCCGCGTTGTCCCAGACCCACGAAAGCAGTCAGAAGAGTCGGCCCGGCCCACGCCAGCCGCGGTTTTCCTTCACAGATTGCACGCTGTCGGCTGTCGCTGAATCACCCACCCGTCTCTTTCTTTTTTTTTTGCATGCTGCCACCTTTCTTTGCTGTGCTTTTTTTTAAAAAAAAAAAATCTTTGATGTGTTTGAGCTTCAACTCCAGCAAGAACACCACTCGTCTCTTCCTTTTCTTCTCTTTTTTTCTCTCTTTCTTTGTTTGTTTATAATAATAATAATGGCTGCTACCCGTACGATGAAGCGGTGGCCGGCCCACTGGCCACTGAGGAAACAAAATACTACTACGTACATGGTGCATCAATATATGAGTATATATGAGTATGTATGTACTGCCATACTTGTACTAGTAATAATTGTAAAAAGCATTGCAAACGGTACCAAAAAAGCGTGCTGCTCGTGTTCTCATTTTTATTAACTCCTGAGATGCTTTCAGCTTTTATTTATTAAACAAAAACCATGTTTTGCCCCAATAAAAGGAAAAGCAGAGAGCGAGGCCAAAAGGTCTCAGGAAAGTTCGCATGTCTTGTTTGGTTAGTGCAGGCGTGGGACGGCAAAATAAATATTCCAAAGCACCCAGAGTAATACTCCTGACAAAAACTAAAGTTGTGTTGTTTTTGAATCTCAACCCCTTTATTCTTGTGTCGAAATTGATCTATTTTTATTTCTCTTTTGTAAATGAAGGAAACGGAATACAAGGTTCACTACTCTAAAAAAGCTATGCGAGGGCAGCGTGTCATATATTCGTCTTGCTCACGCACATTGATCCCCAGCAGACACGTCTACGCATGGGATGGATGGGGCACACCGGCTTAATTAAAATGACTCACCGGACCAGACCAATCACCCAATCCAAATCCATCTTGTTCATCCTGCGTTTCCTTTCAGCCGTGCTGAAACTAACAGCCAATGGACCACCAGTAAGCTATAAGGGCATCTGCTCCGCTCGGTTGCACAGTTATCGCTTCCTTTGGCCCGGCCAAACCCATCCACACTCAGATATCCATCCATTCAAAAAAAAAATCAAATGCATTCTCAACTCTTAAGTCTTAATAACACTGCCCAACGATTTAGGCCTGCTAATGGGTCGGGTGGAAAACGGGTTTTGTGGGTTGGGTGTGGCGTGGGTCTATTTGGATGGGTTAGAACGGGTTTCAGCATCTAGCGGGTTGGGGTGGGTTGGGTTCACAGCAAATGCGGGTTGGGATGGGTTGGTGCGGGTTGAGACGGGTAAAATATTATAATGTGAATGTAAAATTTTATTTCTACGGTCCGGCTCTGATGCGGGGCCCACCTATTGATCTGTCAGTGTCGATTGGCATGAAGTAGTTGCTTGTCATATAGAATCATCTGCAACAAATTTCAAGTAATTCTGGTAAAATTTTACAATGTGAACGCGAGCTTTTAAATCTAGGGTCCGGCTCTAACGTGAGGGCCACCTATTGATCTGGCAGTGTCGGTTGGCATGAAGTAGTTCCTTTTCATATAAAATCATCTGCAACAGATTTCAACTAATTCTGATAAAATTTTACAATGTGAACGCGAGCTTTTAAATCTAGGGTCCGGCTCTGTTGCGGGGCCCACCTATTGATCTGGCAGTGCCGGCTGGTATGAAGTAGCTCCTTGTCATATAGAATCATCTGCAACAAATTTCAACTAATTCTGATAAAATTTTACAATGTGAACACGAGCTTTTAAATCTAGGGTCCGACTCTGAAACGAGACCCATATATTGATCCATGGTTTTCCGTGGGTGCAACCCATCACGTGGGTTGGGTTTTGGGGTGCATGTGTGTGGAATGGGTTGGGTCGGGTTAATTATTTCATTTTGTGGGGCGGTTGGTAAATAAAAGCAAAATCAATTCAATTGGGTTGGGGTGGAAATGGGGTGGGTTTTAGCCCATTAACAGGCCGACAACGATTCCAGTCATCATCATCATTAACCTAAAATAGCAACAGTACATCCAGAACACTTACAATTAGTACCATAGTAGGTTTACTGCCAGTCTTCAATCCCTCAGACACATACAAAGACAGCATACAAAACCGTCTCCACCCACCGACAAGCCCATCCATTTCCATCCATTCCGAGCAACCAACCACACCGGCCTTTCCCTTATCCCACATACACGAACAATCCACCGGAGGAAAAACAAAACAGAGCCTAGCAGCAGAGATAATGAGTCTGGCAAACTGCCCCCAATCAGCACAACGGGCCAACTAATCTATGTCCACACCTGCGGCGACCTTCAGTTCCATCGCTACATTCATCAGCCGCTGAGAGCAGGCGACATCATAGACGCTGGCCGGGGTGACCTGTGGCGACCGCGCCGAGGCTCCTCATCTTCCACGCCTGCTGGGGACTTCTTCCTCCTGTAGTCAACATAAAACAAGCGCTGTTACTACCATTCGACAGAAACACGCATCTGAAGCAGCAACTTATATATTGGATTCGATTTAATCATCACACACACACACACACACACAAAATAAACATCCAAAATGAATGCACCAGATGAAGCTACTTGTATCAAATGGGCAACCATATAGTATGGGCCAACAAGTGACTCGACCTATCCTGGGCCCAAGATTCTAACTGGAAACAGAAAAAATCCTTTTCCCAGCCATGATGCAGTTTGACTCTCAAGGCGATTCAAAGAATGTGCCTGAATATACATGCAAATAAATGTGCCGAGTGTACACCATAATATTGCTCAGGAAAGGCATTTCTTCTGGCTCGGGCTCCTCCAAGCTTCTTGCAACGAGCCCTTTTTGATATGGTCGTTTGTTGATAATCTAGATTTGAATCAATATGAATATTGTGAGACTTCTGCTCTCATAATGGGCCTTTTAAAATTGAAATTGTGTATTCCCTGAAATTTGAATTGTGGGCTTGGCCTGCCCAAAAATCTTATCAGGCCAAAAAAGTGTAGAAAACGAAGTTACGTGGGCTAGAAAAAAAACTGAGCTATCCTCAAACTTGTTTGGGCTAAAATATAATGGGCTGTCTTTGCCGAAAACAATCAGCTCTAAACAATTCGGCTGGCCCATGTTTAGCCTAGCAGCTGCATGGGCTTAACAGGCCAAATTCTTTAGGTTATAAAATTGTTGAAGAATATAGACTTGATAATTTTCATATATGAGCTTTCAATAACTATAGTCGTTGATACCAGTGCTAACAATGCCAATTCAATAAGGTTTCAATAAGCTTGTACACCAATGGAAGAACCTGATGTTTTATTGTTTTAATTATTTTTTAAGCCAAACTTTCTTTGCGGCGTATTTTTTGGGCCAACCTTGCAGTATTATATTTACAAGTAGAAAAGGTAGCATGCCTACTCACACGATCAAAGAATGTGTCTCAAGTTGTCCTCTTATGACTGTACGATTGATAATTAATATGAGAAATCCTCATCATATATGTCAACAAGCCGAGCAAGATTGTTGACATCAAAACTAGAGAAAATGTTCATTGTATCAAGACAATAGAAGCACATCTATATATAGCTCTATCATCTATGTCCCCTAAAGCCGTGAGCTAGCGTGGCTAACATGTTGCCCTAGGCCTTCGTGGCTGGTTCGTTCCGATCCCCAGCAGACACGTCTACGCATGGGATGGATGGGGGCACACCGGCTTAAAATGACTCACCGGACCAGACCAATCACCCAATCCAAATCCATCTTGTTCATCCTGCGTTTCCTTTCAGCCGTGCTGAAACAAACAGCCAATGGACCACCAGCAAGCTAAGGGCATCTGGACCACCAGCAAGCTTTCCTTTGGCCCGGCCAACCCATCCACACTCAGATATCCATCCATTAAAAAAAATCAAATGCATTCTCAACTCTTAAGACATAATAACATTGCACAACGATTCCAGTCATCATCATCATTAACCTAAAATAGCAACAGTACATCCAGAACACTTACCACTAGTACCATAGCAGATTTACTGCCAGTCTTCAATCCCTCAGACACACACAAAGACAGCATACAAAACCGTCTCCACCCACTGAAAAGCCCATCCTTCCATCCATTCCGAGCAACCAACCACACCGGCCTTATCCCACATACACGAACAATCCACCAGAGGAAAAACAAAACAGAGTCTAGCAGCAGAGATAATGAGTCTGGCTGGGGACTTCTTCCTCCTGTAATCAACATAAAACAAGCGCTGTTACTACCATTCGACAGAACACGCATCTGAAGCAGCAACTCATATATTGGATTCGATTTAATCATCACACACACACAAACACACACACTTTTTTTTCGAAAACGTGCATTGCACGTACCACATTAAGAAGAAGAGAGTTAGAACTACATCCCACCATCACAGTCGGCGAGTTGCTGCCGTGACTTAGGGTGAAAACACATTACACAAGACGCCGGCTCTAACGGCGGTGCTGGATCAATGTACTTCGGGCTAAAAACTAATTTTGCTCCTAAGAAGAGAAGGCGTTGCTCTAAACTGCCGGTGGGATCGCGAGGAAGACTGCCAGGTGGCGGTAGCCCGCCATCAGCCAGTCTTCTGCCTCATCCAAGATCAGTTTCAGTAGCGTCGTCGTCGAGGAGGCCGAGCCGTTGAACGTGCGTCTGTTGCGCTCTTTCTAGATCATCCAAGCTGCGAGCAGAACCGCGCAGTCGAATCCACGTCGTAGCGCCGCCGGAACCCGCGCCCGTGCGCTTAGCCACCAGTCTCGTATGCCTTCGTTTGCCTGCGGCGCAAGCTGCTGGAGGCCGATGTGCTGCAGTAGGCGGTGCCAGATCTCCCAGGAGTAGGGGCAGGTGAGGAGCAGGTGGTAAGTCTGTTCTGCATTCTGATCGCAGAGGACGCACACGTCGGTGTCCTGTAAGCCGTGCCGTTTGCGTCGCTCGGCGGTCCACAACCTGCCATGCAAGGCCACCCAGAAGAAGAATTTGACCTTCGGTGGGCAGGAGACTGACCAGAGCTCATTGGCGCCGCGCATGGTGATTCGTCCTTCGAAGAACGCGCGGTACACCGAGGTGCAGGAGTAGGCGCCATCAGGAGTCCTGTGCCAGATCATCCGGTCTGGCACATCAACTTGTAGTTGTACCTCTTCCAGAAGTGCCCACAGCTTCAGGAATTCAACCATGAAGATCTTCGTGGTGGCCGCAGTGACCTCCCAGGCCCACGCATTACCGTGCAAAGCATCTTAGACAGAACGGCATCGCGAACGTCTCGGAACAGACTGGAACACCACTGGCGCAAGGTGGCAAAGGCGACCTGCAGGGTGCCAAGCGTCAGTCCAGAACCTGGCCAGCTCGCCGTTCCCGAGGATGAAAGAGGTGGACGCATTGAACATCTGGACAACCTTCTCCTCGGCCGGCGCCTGCAACTGTGCCCATGCAGCTTGTGGGCTCTCCCTGCGCTTCCATTCCCAGCGTAGCCTGAGGGCAAACCCCAAGTAGCGGAGGTCCGGGATGCCCAAGCCGCCAAGGTCTCGTGGCGAGGCCACCACAGGCCACGCCAGCTTGCACTTCCCGCCCAATGCAGTCTCGGTCCCAGTCCACAGGAAACCACGGCGTGCCTTGTCGATAGCCCAAGCCGAGAGTGAGCAGCAGATGGAGATGTGGACCGGGATCGCCGACAAGGTGGTCTGCGTGAGAGTTGCGCGGCCAGCGTGGTTGAGCAGGCCAGCTTTCCAGCCGGGGATCCGAGCGCGCACAGAATCCACAAGCTTCTGTTCCTTGTCTCTCGTCAGACATGTAGTGGAGAGAGGCGCGCCGAGGTACTTGGTGGGGAAGGTTTCCACGCGACATGGGAACGCCTGCAGAGCGTCATGTAGGTCCTCGGGTAGGCATGCGATAGGCGTGACCATGCACTTGTTGAAGTTGGTCTGCAGTCCCGAAGCCCCTGCGAACAGCTCGAGAAGTTGACGCACCACCACGAAGTCCGACGCCGTTGGTGCCAGCAGGATGACCAGGTCATCTGCGTAGACGGAAGCGCGGCAACGGGACACTGCAGGAGGTAGCAGGGTGAGGTGGCCAAGGCGGTCCAGCCCCTGCAGCATGGCATTCAAGACCTCCATGACTAGGACGAAGAGGAGCGGCGAGAGGGGGTCACCTTGCCGAAGACCGCGCACATGACAAATCCGTGTGCTTAGCCGACCGTTAACCATCACCCTCATGCTAGCATACCGCAGCATTGCGCCGACCCATTCCCGCCATCGCTCCGGGAAGGCCATGCGATGAAGGACCTCGAGCAGGAACGCCCAAGCGACCGTGTCAAACGCCTTGGCGAGGTCGATCAGCAACACTGCCGGGAACTTGCGTGCTTGCAGGCAACGATTCTAACTGGGCAACCATATAGTATGGGCCAACAAGTGACTCGACCTATCCTGGGCCCAAGATTCTTACTGGGAAACAGAAAAAATCCTTCCCCCAGCCATGATGCAGTTTGATTCTCAAGGCGATTCAAAGAATGTGCCTGAATATACATGCAAATAAATGTGCCGAGTGTACACCATAATATTGCTCAGGAAAGGCACTTTTTCTGGCTCGGGCTCCTCCAAGCTTCTTGCAACGAGCCCTTTTCTTTTGATATGGTCGTTTGTTTATAATGTAGATTTGAATCAATATGAATATTATGACACTTCTGCTCTCATAATGGGCCTTTTAAAATTGAAATTGTGTATTCCCTGAAATTTGAATTTTGGGCTTGGCCTGCCCAAAAATCTTATCAGGCCAAAAAAGTGTAGAAAACGAAGTTACGTGGGCTAGAAAAAAAACTGAGCTATCCTCAAACTTGTTTGGGCTAAAATATAATGGGCTGGCTTTGCCGAAAAAAATCAGCTCTAAACAATTCGGCTGGCCCATGTTTAGCCTAGCTGCTGCATGGGCTTAACAGGCCAAATTCTTTAGGTTATGAAATTGTTGAAGAATATAGACTTGATAATTTTCATATATGAACTTTCAATAATTATTATAGTCGTTGATACCAGTGCTAACAATGCCAATTCAATAAAGTTTCAATAAGCTTGTACACCAATGGAAGAACCTGATGTTTTTTCGTTTTAATTATTTTTGAAGCCAAACTTTCTTTGCGGGGTATTTTTGGGCCAACCTTGCAGTATATTTACAAGTAGAAAAGGTAGCATGCCTACTCACACGATCGAAGAATATGTGTCTGAAGTTGTCCTCTTATGATTGTACGATTGATAATTAATATGAGAAATCCTCATCATATATGTCAACAAGCCGAGCAAGATTGTTGACATCAAAACTAGAGAAAAGGTTCATTGTATCAAGACAATAGAAGCACATCTATATATAGCTCTATCATCTATGTCCCCTAAAGCCGTGAGCTAGCGTGGCTAACATGTTGCCCTAGTCCTTCGCAGCTAGCCATACCGGTGGTTGCGGCAGTGGCGTCCAAGAAAAATATGAGGCCTAGTTCAAAACACTAATTGAAGGCCTAATATATAGTACCAAAATAAGAAACTAATGACAAATATTAATCTATATATTAACGACATTTGTTCTTGGTAGCTTGGCTTTGCATCAAGAGTACAATCTAGTATTGACAGGGAAATATCTTGCTTCCTTAATTTTCTTAATACTTTCAGATTTAATAATAGAACCAAGCAAATGTATCAACTCATTTTAAACCCTAGGGCCAAGATATGAACCTGAGTTTCATCATTTGTAATTCGACAGACATGCTCCTGAATAACTGGATCAAATTTAGTCAACATTTCTACCAAGCTCAAGAAATTTGTATACAAAGACTTCTGACGGAGGAAGCCAAAGGCTTACGAGAAGATTGGAGATGGTGATGCTACATGTCTGGTCGAACAGGTCACGTTTTTTGGCCATACAAGACGTGTTTAGCTGATTTTTTTCGTAGAAACGCAACCCAAAATTAATAAATATACTTAGGATACTTAGTAAATCTTGGGCCCATGAATTTTGGAGGCCCTGTTCGATAGCATAGCCTGCACGAGTCTGAGGACGCCCCTGGTTGCAATGAGCCCCCATGGCTATGCCAACCTCTCATCTCTATCACTCTTAGATCTCTGTCATTCCTCGCCATGAGTTCCCAAGAGGAAAGAGCAAGGACATAGGGTGTGTGTTGTGGGGGGGGGGGGTGGGGGACGTCGGACATGAAGTAGTGAAATGGAGCTAACATAGGGGCTACATGTAGCATGCGAGCATATGCCACACTGGCACAAAGAGCACTAGTAGTCTAGACTCATTCTAGATTGGTTATGGGATGATCCCAAATATACGATCGAATTTAGAAACTGAGATGACACAATTGAACAAATTAAAGGACCTAAACGACTGACTTGTAAGTTATTTAAAGCTGCAATAAAATATTTTGAAGAAACGATCAACGAGTTTAGAAAACAAAATGGTATAGGCCAGTGAATAAGTTGGAACCGTCGTCAGTGCACGATATACAAAATGTCGAACGATCCGAGATGTTTTTTTTTTTTTTTTTGAGGAGAATCGGAGACGCTTTTCAAGAATCGAAGTGGTTTACATTATGGTTAAACTTTAAAACAAAACTTTTCCACATACACAAACTTGCACTGCTCGTATATATACAGTCAACATCGATCCGTTTAATTTCTCATGCAGATCGTGGACGATATGAACGAAGTGAAGACATGCAAGAGCTAGCAAATACACCAGTGCTAGCGGAGAATTGTCTGGAGAAGTATCTGGTTAAACGTGTCCACCGGCCCTGGCATGCACCAGTGCAAGCAGTCGTGCTGCACCCGGCCGCCCTTGTTGCCGGCGGCGAACGGGTTCTTGCGCATGTACGGCCCCGGGTGGCCGTCCGGCCGCAGGTTGGCCAGCGCCGTCACGTCTACCGCCGCGTACCGCATCGTACTGGACGAGGACGACACCGATGACGCTTTCTGCACCTCCTCCACGACGATCTTCCTCATCTCCGCCTCGGTGTACCCCAGCTCCTTGTCAGCCTCCTTCTTACACGGCGCGCCCTCGTTCCATTGTCCCTCGAAGTGCGACGGCGAGAACGTGGTCATCGCCACCAGCTTATTATTCACGCCGGTGCCGCTGTGCTCGTGATGCCGGCGTTCGGCCTCGGCGAGCGTCCGCTTGACGGCGTCCCTGAACGCGTGGAAGAAGCTGATCTCTGGGACGGCGGTGCCGTTGAACTCCGCCGCGTCGCAGCCGTGGCAGCCGACGACCCTGCCGCCCTCGTGGTAGACGCTGGGGATCCGGAACCACTGGCCCGCGGAGATCACAACGGCGTCGATGGGGGCGAGCTCCGACATCCAGCGCTCGTCGAACGCGTCGAGGAACACCTGGTTGTAGCGCACGCCGTCGCGCTCCGACTTCTCGACGCCGCGGACCAGGAACGGCGACCAGAAGATGGAGACGGTGGCGTTGTAGTCGCGGAACACCCAGCGCCGGAACCTGCCATCGTCGCTGCGGTGCACGAGCTCGGACGGGAACGCCGAGTCGAGCAGGCACACGAGCGACTCTGCCTGGTTGCGCGCCAGCGAGTCGCCGACGAAGGCCATGTGGCGGTTGCGGAGCCAGCTCAGGAAGGCGGCCGCGGAGAAGTCCGGCAGGTCACACCCGCGCGGCTGCCACCGCCAGTAGACGTAGCCCGTGTCCTCGCGCCCGTTCAACGTGCAGCTCCGGCCGTCGTCCTTGATGGCGCCGCAGGTCGTGCCGTTGTAGAGCGGCGGCCGGGCGTCCGGCACCCACTCGCCGTCGGAGTAGTCGCACCTTGGCGGCGGTGCAGTGGCAGTACTGCTGATGATCCGCGATGATGTTTCATTGGCGGCGGCGTGTCCTCCAGCTTGTCGTCCTTGGAAAGAAGGCGGCGACGCCGGCCGCTCCTCCTCTACCAATGGCGGCCTTGCCGGCAGTGATGATGGCTTGATGGTGGTAGATGGTGCCGCAGCAGGAGCAGGAGCTGCTGGGTCGACGAAGAGGTAGAGGAGCGCGACGGCGATGAGCGCGTAGACGGCGTAGGTGACGAACTTCCTCTTGGGAAGTGAGAACTGGTGCTGCTTGTCGTGCTGGTACGTCTTGAGGAAGTTGGTGGCCATCATGGCAACTGTGGTGGTCTACTACCTCCCAGGCTCCCGGCCACTCGCAGATGATGTTCAACTGGTACGTGGTGGTAGTGGTGCAGGTGCAGCAGCCTGCTGTGTTGTGGTTTAGTCAGAGCAACCATGCACGCAGCTCGCGGGGACCAACAAGAAGAAGAGGGCGGAGGAGGGGGAAGATGGCGGTAGGTTGGAAGACAATATTTTATGCTGACGTGCGGGTTTTGGTACGACCATGCGAGACTAGTACAAATTAAAGGCATTATTGGGTTTCGCCGAGCAGAGACGACGTGCCAACGACAGTTTATGTGTTTTGGCAAGAAAATAACATGTTTTGGCAAGAAAATAACATCGTGTCGAATCGGAAGTAGGTTATGATTTTGCAGCTACTTACCTACATCAATTTGTTACGCTAGCTCGCTTGCTAGACGTTCCTTTAGGATGCAACGAGAAAAAGCGAGGTAGCTGTCATATAACAAAGTCTAACTACTGCTGGTGCCATGTCACCACTCTGTACTGCACTCATCCCTTTTCTTCTTTGTTTATATATATAGTGACGTTCGTTAGCTCGATCAGTGGGCTGCAGTGGACAATAGCTCATGTATGTTGCAAGAGCCATCCGCTATGAGGTCATATATATATAATGTAAGGTTCGTTTTCAGTGGCAAAGCAGCTAGCTAGCCAGCTTTGTGTGTAATCTAGGAAATGGTTCCCAAGATCACTATATATGCATGTACGTACTATATTGTGTGCTTTCAGTGAAAGTTCTTGTTTACCCAACAAAAACATTAGCTCTATTGACGACCAATACACTCACGGAATCAAACAGTGTATAGGGGAATTCTCTATACAACTCGATCGAAAAAGAGGTACTGGGCAAGTTCTTAGATTGTTGGCGATGTGTATGAGCCAATTACAAGCTTTTATGGTGTCCTACAGCAAAATTTTCCAACAACTAATGTGATCCATTTAACCATTTTACATTCTAACAACCAACATTACACGCTGACAGATTTAAACCTCACGTAAAACATACTCCCTCCGTCCAAAAAATAAGTGCCGTTCTCGCTTCCCAAGAAATAACTACGGGCAATTATATATTAAAATATATTAATATTTATGCTAAGCAATTAGTATCATTAGAAAGATATTTAAATCTAGTTTTTTAATAACACTATTTAGAGATATAAATGTTGCACATATTTCTACAAATCGAGTCAAACTTTAAACCCTAAACCCAAAACGACACTTATTTTGAGACAGAGCGAGTAACTAGCATAGTGGAAAAGAATAGATACTTACACACTCTGTTACGCTAGCTCGCTCGCTAGACGTCCCCTTTGGATGCAAGAAAAGAAAAGCTAGGTACCTCTCATATAAAGGACCCTCATGTAATCTTTTGTTTTTTTGCCTCGTCACACGCCATTATCTTGTACTACATAACATTTCTCATTCTTAATACAAAGATACGCACACTCGTGTGTATTCTAGAGAAAAATAAAAGACCCTGATGCTGACTGATGCCGGTACTACTGCTGGTGCCATGTCACCACTCTGTACTAGCTACTAATACACTACTGCTGGTGCCATGTTACCAAGAGCCATCCGCCATGAGGTCATATATAATGTGGGGTTCGTTTTCATCAGTAGCTAAGCAGCTATAGCTGCTTGCTTTTGTCTGTGTAAATCAGGGAAATGGTTCCCAAGATCACTATATATGCATGTACCACACTGTGTACTTTCAGTGAATGTTCTTGTTTACTAAACAACAAATGAGCACCATTTCACATAGCATATATAAGGGAATCCTGTGTACTACATCAAAATAGGGTGAGCATTGCGCCTAAGCAGAAAATAATTAAAGCAGTGTGTGTACGTACTAGTTAATTGAAAGTGCACTTAAACCTAGTACGACACTGAGTAATCAATGAATAGTGAAACCAGTCATGGGTCACATTCACCGAGACAGAAGATAGCACAAGCACAGGAGCCTTATCCATCGAGTGGCACATCCAGCATGTGGCTTAGCTTCAAAGGAACAAGTAACGTTCAACAATGTTGTTTACCTACCTTCAAATTTTGAAATACCTACCTACAAAAGCATCTCAGTAACCAACGTGACAGCAGCCGCCACGAAAATGAACTTCGTAGGCCCTGTTTGGGTCCCTTAAACTAATAACTAGCAAATTAGTTTTAGCACTTGATGAGTGCATTCTGTGTTTTATGCCCAAGAATGTGCATCATGTACGTGAGGTCAGAATGCATCATGTACGTGAGGCCAAAATACACTCTGTGCATTCTGTGTTTTTTGACTTTAGTGCATTCTGACCTCACGGTACATGACCTAACATACATTCTGTGTTATGAACAGGTACATGATGGAGGAATATGGCAACAAAAGTTGACATTAAATTGTTCACCGATATGCATCATGTACGTATTTATTAACTCATCTGCCACTATCTGTTTTCCAGTTGTGATGATAGTCGTTGGCCCACTACTACAACGAAGCACTATAGGGGCGGTCAAAATGTCACTGTAGGGGCAGTTACTGTAGCCGCCCTTACGCCCCCGATCTTATAGTGGGGGGCACTGTAAGGGCGGCTCAACACTAGCCGCCCTTACAGTGGGTTCACTGTAAGGGCGGCTGACATCCACTATAAGGGCGGCTGGTATTCCAGCCGCCCCTATAGTTAGTTGTTGTAAGGGCGGCTCAATCTAGAGCCGCCCCAACAGTGAATTTTTGGCAAAAAAATATATAAATTACAATAATCCAATAGAGTATTCAGCACAGCATATATATATATATATATATATATATATATATATATATATATATATATATATATATATATATATATATATATATATATAAATTCCATTATACTCTTACGAGTATGTACTCTCATCTCTAAAAAACCATACTAGGTATGTGTTCATACTTATTTATCACATAGAGTATGTTTATATACTTATTTTAAGATACTCCATGTCTTTCTACGCTAAAAAATTTCAAAGGAACATATATTTTTGATATATTACTAAAATGCCACTACTGTACTATATAAAATATGTATGACCATATACCCAATGTATGCATGCATACTTGACATATATAACACCCTGGGTACTCTAGTATGCCATATACTTCGTGTATATACACCCTAAATCTAGAGATATAGAGATAGGAGTACATACTCTTAAGAGTACAGAAAACCTATATATATATATATATATATATATATATATATATATATATATATATATATATATATATATATAAAATCAAATCTGACCACAAACATCAAATTCAAGTTCCATCATCAAATTTACAAATTCAAAAGTTCCAAGTCCATCATAACAAGTTCCAAGTCCATTAGATCCACAAGTCCAACAAGTTTCACTCTTTCTACAGATCTAAAAATGCGGGGAAGAAATCTAATATACTAACTAGCTAGAACTGCAATCAAAATCCATCACACAAGAGCAATGATGGCCTCATCCTACATCTGGCTCAGCTCCAGCAAGAGGAGATCACTGACTTCCTGTGTTGAGATGTGCAAAGAAATGAGACCTCAACGCGAGCTTCAATCAACACACATAGTGACATAGCCAATATAAAACATCAAGTAAACTAATTGTCAATCAACCATAATACTACACAGCAAGTCCAACCACTAGCTATACTGAGTTCAAAGAACATAATACTAACTACACAAAAGATTGAATAATGCAGACATGCACCAACCTGCAATTAGTTCTCCACGTCCAATGTGGTCATGCACCCCAGTCATGGTTATCAGGACATTTCTGTGTGAATTACAAGCAAAGCAACAATGTATTAGAAACAAAAAATATATATATAGGAAAAATAGTTACAAGCCTGTGAATAATAAGCAAAGCAACAATCTCATATATAATTTGCTGGCATTAAGATATTGGAATTTGGTGCAGTTTTTCTAAATGACATTCTCTGTTGTTATTCTCTAAGAAATTGTAGGTGACTTGTGATGGACAGTTCATCTTAACTATAAATGGCGAGTTGCAATCACCAAAACATGCAGACTAATGTTCACTCACCATGCACCAGAGAACAAGGAGCTCACTCCTGGATCTTGTGCTAAAGACAAAGAAATAATTCAACAGGTCAGGTGGTTGTAATTATAGAGACAAATAGCAAAAATCAGTGTATGTTTGACAAAATTAAAACCAGGGACGACTTTACTAACCACAGTCCTTTCCTAAGAATGCCACCCAAGCCAAAGCAGGGAGACTGTCAGCAACACTCTTTAAATGGTTGAAATAGTCTGGCCTCCTTCCTTCGGTCATTGCAGTTGCTCTTGCAATAACATCGCCGAGGGGCTTAAAGAAGCCCTGTGCATCAGCCATTGATGCTGGTTTCTGCACAATATATTAAGAGGGGGAAATGCTCAGTGATGTAACAACAAGCATTGCTTAGTTAGATCCACCAATGCCTACACAACTGTCAACATATAGTAAAAAAATCCTGGAGCTAATTATTGCTAGAGAAACCACTTCAGCAGAATGATCTCAGCTAGCACACTACTCTTGATGAACAAAATCTGACGCTTACTACATGCATGCGCCCCTAAATCATGAGCTCAGCGAGTCATTCCCCCGCAATATGACGCGCCAGATTGACAAAACACAAGGAGATCTACGCGCAGAGCACGTGCCAACCGACCAGATCGAGTGAGGATGGAAGCGAGTCCGTCAGGTACCTGGAGCTGCTTGGCCTGTACGAGTAGGTCCTTGGCGACGGTGAATGCCTCGGCGAGCACTCTGGTGGCGTCCAGCACCTTCCAGCCGATCTTCTGGGCCGCGGCAGTGAGCCGCTCGACGGCCTCCGCGACGAACTCGTCGTAGGCCACGATGGCCGGATCCGACGGGGCCCCCGGAGCGTCGAGGTCGCACGACGAGCCCGAGGCCACGGCGGCCTCCAGCCGCCCCACCGCCGCCTACAGCCGCTCCAACTAGCGCCGCCTCCATCGCGGAGATGAAGCTATGCGGGGGCGACGAGGGCGACGAGGGCACCGCCGCTCCCCTGTGCGCCCGCGGCTCGTGGCCCGGCGGGTGAGGGAGGGAGCCGCTACGTCCATGGATCTGGGGCGGCGCTCGCGGCTGGGGGAATGAGGAAGGGAGGCCGGGCGGCGCTCGCGGGAGTGGGAGTGGGAGAGGGCAGGTGGATTAGGGTTTGCCAGAATATATATGGCCAAAGAAGATTGGGCTGTTGGGCTAATGGGCCGGCGGCTCGCCAATGCACAGATGATTTTTTTCAAAAAAAAAAATCAAATCTATTTATATAAGAATAGATTTATATAATTATAAAATTTCAAAATATTTATGTAAAAAAGTTTTAATCATTCCAAACTCATATTTTATTTTCTATGCATATAAAAACATAGTTTCTTCTTTACAAAAATAAAAACTTTGAATTTTAAAACTTCAAATATAAATTAATAAAACTATAACTTCCCGCGTGAAGTTTTATTAAGTCTCGTGGGATTCAAAAATGTGTTACTAGAGTTTACCAACACTTTTTCAAATGCAAAAATGCTCTATGTATCAAAGTTAGACCTTGGTTAGCTCTAACTACCATGTATTCAAAAGTTTTTCATTTGAGGTCATTTAGTGCTTCGTTTGACCTAGGTTGACCAAGTCAAACCTTCGTTTTTTCGGAAAAGACGCGTTGACCGGACCCTAGATGGCCTCAGATGCAAAAGTGATTAACAGAAAGTTTGTCACACTCATCAAGATACACATTTTTTCCAATGGTCATCTTTTCATCTGAGATTGTTTGGATCACTCAAACTTTAAAACTTTAGTTTTTCACGGCTACACGCGGGTTTTCGACACCCTAGACGGGCCCACCTCGAAAAGTCATGAACATCAAGTTTGATCCACTCATCAAGACATACAAAGGTCATTTTTGTATTCGACGAAGCGTTGCGAAAGTGTAGTTCTAAATCCACTCGTCCCGCATGAAGTTTCATTAAATCTGTGTGGGATTCAAAAATTTGTGACTAGAGTTTACCAACACTTCCTCAAATGCAAAAATGGTCTATGTATAAAATGTGTATCTTGATAAGAAAAAACTATCTTGTATTCAAAATTTTTTCATTTGAGGTCATTTGGTACCTCGTTTGACTAGGGTTGACCAAGTCTCGCCTTGGATTCTCAAACCCTGTGACAAGAGTTTACTAAAACTTTTCCAAATGCAAAAGTGTTCTATGTATGAAATGAGTATCTTGATGAGATGTAACTATCTTGTATTTAAAAGTTTTTCATTTGAGGTCATTCAGGGCCTCGTTTGACCTAGGTTGACCAAGTCAAACCTCTGTTTTTTCGGAAAATAAACGTTGACCGGACCCTAGACGGCCTCAGATGCAAAAATGATGAACATCAAGTTTGATCCACTCATCAAGATACATATTTTCTCCAATGGTCACCTTTTCATCTGAGATTGTTTGGACCACTCAAACTTTGAAACTTCAGTTTTTTGCGGCTAGATGCGGGTTTTCGACCCCCTAGACGGGCCCACCTCGAAAAGTCATGAACATCAAGTTTGATCTACTCATCAAGACGAACAATTCATACAAAGTTTATTTTTGCATTCGACGAAGCGTTGCGAAAGTGTAGTTCTAAATCCACTCGTCCCGCATGAAGTTTCATTAAGTGTGTGTGGGATTCAAGAATTTGTGACTAGAGTTTACCAACACTTCCTCAAATGCAAAAAAGGTCTATGTATGAAATATGTATCCTGATGAGATAAAACTATCTTGTATTCAAAAGTTTTTTATTTGAGGTCATTTGGTACCTCGTTTGACTAGGGTTGACCAAGTCTCGCCTTGGATTCTCAAACCCTGTGAGAAGAGTTTACTAAAACGTTTCCAAATGCAAAAGTGTTCTATGTATGAAATGAGTATCTTGATGAGATGTAACTATCTTGTATTCAAAAGGTTTTCATTTGAGGTCATTCGGGGCCTCGTTTGACCTAGGTTGACCAAGTCAAACCTCTCGTTTTTTCGGAAAATAAACGTTGATTTGGACCCTAGACGGCCTCGAGATGCAAAAGTGATGAACATAAAGTTTGATCCACTCATCAATATACATATTTTCTCCAATGGTCACCTTTTCATCTGAGATTGTTTGGACCATTCAAACTTTGAAACTTCAGTTTTCGCGGCTAGACGCGGTTTTTCGACCCCTAGACGGGCCCACCTCGAAAACTCATGAACATCAAGTTTGATCCACTCATCAAGACGAACAATTCATACAAAGGTCATTTTTGTATTCGACGAAGCGTTGCGAAAATGTAGTTCTAAATGCACTCGTCCCGCATGAAGGTTCATTAAGTCGTGTGGGATTTAAGAATTTGTGACTAGAGTTTACCAACACTTCCTCAAATGCAAAAATGGTCTATGTATGAAATATGTATCTTGATGAGATAAAACTATCTTGTATTCAAAAGTTTTTCATTTGAGGTCATTTGATACCTCGTTTGACTAGGGTTGACCAAGTCTCGCTTGGATTTTCAAACCCTGTGACAAGAGTTTACTAAACTTTTTCCAAATGCAAAAATGTTCTATGTATGAAATGAGTATCTTAATGAGATATAACTATCTTGTATTCAAAAGTTTTTCATTTGAGGTCATTCAGGGGCCTCGTTTGACCTAGGTTGACCAAGTCAAACCTCTGTTTTTCAGAAAATACACGTTGACCGGACCCTAGATGGACTCAGATGCAAAAGTGATGAATATCAAGTTTGATCCACTCATCAAGATACATATTTTCTCCAATGTTCACCATCTGGGATTGTTTGGACCACTCAAACTTTGAAAATTCAGTTTTTCGCGGCTAGACGCGAGTTTTCGACCCCCTAGACGGGCCCACCTTGAAAAGTCATGAACATCAAGTTTGATCCACTCATCAAGACGAACAATTCATACAAAGGTCATTTTTGCATTCGACGAAGCGTTGCGAAAGTGTAGTTCTAAATCCACTCGTCCCGCATGAAGGTTCATTAAGTCTGTGTGGGATTCAAGAATTTGTGACTAGAGTTTATCAACACTTCCTCAAATGCAGATATGGTCTATGTATGAAATATGTATCTTGATGAGATAAAACTATATTGTATTCAAAAGTTTTTCATTTGAGGTCATTTGGTACCTCGTTTGACAAGGGTTGACCAAGTCTCGCCTTGGATTTTCAAACCCTGTGAGAAGAGTTTACTAAAACTTTCCAAATGCAGAAGTGTTATATGTATGAAATGAGTATCTTGATGAGATGTAACTATCTTGTATTCAAAAGTTTTTCATTTGAGGTCATTCAGGGCCTCGTTTTAACTAATTTTGTGAAAAACCACTGTAGGGGCGGCTGGATCACCAGCCGCCCTGCTGGATCACCAGCCGCCCCTACAGTGCATTAGCAGGGGCGGCTGGTGATCTGGCCGGCCTGCTCCCCGCGCCAGCCATTGTAGGGGCGGCTGCATCACGAGCCGCCCCTACAACAAATTGCCAAGCGCTCTCTTTGAAGGATTTTCACGTAGTGGCCCATGTTGTTAATCTGCACACGATCTCCGTGTAGCCCTGATCTCATATTTCTTATTGCATCAGCCACCCTGTTTCTCGGAATGCGATCTTGATTAGCGGATCATGTCATTAATTTGCCTGCATATATGTGTTAATAAAAGAGCCAAATTACATCCTTCCACCTCTTATCTCATTCGAAATTCAAATAATACAACTGGTTGGTCGGTCTTCTATATGCATGACACAACTGGAAGGCCAAGGACTGCACTCTTCACCCATTACAGTACTAGTTGCTTAACTAACGACTCGTGGAATCTGAGGGTAAAATAACAACACTCTAGATAACAACACTCCAGTTTAAGATATATCTGGTCAACATTTCATCGGAACCTGGGATGTTTGGCCTATCTGGTTGGTGCATGATGGCGGCCTAGTTGGCACAAAATTTAGTCAACGACAAGCTGGACACATTGTTGTATACCTTGCTTGACCAAATGCAAACCTTGAAACTATCCGAGCGCAGATACAACAGTTCATGGAGCGCGGCTCTGACTGTGAACCCTCGTGGGAGCCCTCACACAACAATATCTACCGCGATAGGAGAACCCTCATAGCGGATTTTACTAACGCGGTCACACGGCTCAAGAAAGCTTGGCCTAAACCCATGACCATCGAATTTGTACACTTGTGCAGGGTCGGTGTCGCGGGGTCACATGGGCGTGCGCTAGCAGAGCCCCAAGTGACCCGGCGGCGGCAAGATGAGGAAACTTGCGGGGCAGTTAGGGTTAGGCTGCCAAAGTACCGCTTTGCCCAAGATTGGCCCCGCTGGCAAAGACTAGTAGGTTCAAACCCTATTGTAATAAGTTTGCGACCCCTAGAGTGCTCTATAATACTGGGAAGGGGTGACAGTTGTAACGGGACGGTTGTTAGTTAGAATTAATGCCAATTACTCTAGTTTTATTCCTTGCATTTATTATTGTATCACTCCTTTTCAAACACTCACCTATCCGGTTCTAACTCGACTCATATCCCTGTGCTAGACCCTCGCCCTTCTCCCTCTCGGCATTGAGTGAGGGCAGGAGGTCAAATATGAACCCCACATGGACTCATATAAAAGTGTGAATTACATTTTTTTGGCAAAGCAAATAATTTCTTGACCGTGTGCTTTGGAGACCAGCCAGTACATCTATATAACCACTTGATGTATCCACATGTGGATTTGACACAGGCGTGGATTGGGTGATGGAAGGAAATTAACCTAACGTGCTAATCCACAGTCATCTCATGTGTTTTGAATACACAATAATCATCCAAATTGAGCCTAATTAATCTCTCTTTCATACTTGATATCATTTCGAAAAAGTTAGGTCATAGAGACTGCCTAGCGCGCACCAAATACAATGACAATATTGCAAAAACACTTAATTAAACCACGAGTCTTGGTTTTTCTCCCTCTCTCTTCAATAAATAGATCGCCACATCAGCAAAATACCATAAATAGAAGGGTAATGAAATAGATTGTATGCTAGAATCTGCACTGTGAGTGCCCTAATGCCCCACCATACCCTTTGTTTAATTTGGAGGTTTAGTTGCACATACTGCTGAGGTGTCTATTTAATTATCATGTTGACGGGGCAGAATGCCATGGTATTTGTTAACTCATTTGCCACTCTGTTTTCCAGTTGTGATGATAGCCGTTGGCCCATGTTGTTAATCTGCACACGATCTGCGTGTACACTGATCTCATAGTATTTCTTACTGCATCATCCACTCTGTTTTCTGATTGTACACGGGTGAAGGCCCGATCGAGAAAAAAAAAAACTCTGTTTTCTGATTGTGATCTTGATTAGCGGATTATTTCACGAATTTGCGTGTGGATGTTAATAAAAGAGCCAAATCACATCCTTCCACCTCATCTCATTTGGAATTCAAATAATAATACATACAATAGTAGTAATAATATTTGGAGGCTTGGAGCTTCCATCGGTTGGTCTCGGTCTTCTATGCATGACACAGCTGCAAGGCCAACAGATCGACTGCACTCTTCCATTAGTTAGAAAATAACAATACTCTCTTGGAATCTAAGGGTAAAATAATAATACTCCAGTTTAAGATATATCTGGTCAAAATTTCATGGTAACCTGGGATGTTTGGCCTACTGCTGGTTGGTCCATGATTTTACCACAACTAATATGCTCTTTGACAAACGTACATTGGCACAAATTTAGTCAACGATCGACAGGCTGGACGCATTGTTGGACTCTTATAAAAATGTGAATTACATTTTTTTCTTTGACAAAGCGAATAATTTATTGACTTTGGGTAGAACGACTCTAAGGTGTTTAATATATATTAACAACATAACATGAAACATATATGATGTACCTTAGTTAATCTCTCTTTTGTACGTGATGCCATTTAAAAAAAAATGTCAAGTCACAAGGGACTGCCCAGCGCGCACTAAATACGATGACAAAACTGCAAAAGCACTTAAACCATCCAGTACTAATGATGTCCTTACCCTAGTCTAATTTGGAAGTTTAGTTGCACGTACAGCTGGGAGCCTATTAATTATCATGTAGATGTGAGCCTATTATTCTTTTTCGTGCATATGGCCACTTTGGGGTTAAGAATTACTCGAAACTTTAATTGAAAGGTTAACTGCTCCTACTACTAACAGAATTTCGTGTAGAAACGATGTTTGCTCCAAAAATGACCTGCTACCCACTAGTATATAGAAACAATCTTTTTTACTTGTTACTGACATGTTAAAATGGTATTCATTTTTGTTTCCTATCCACAAAGCGAATGTACAACCAGATATTCAAGTTATAGTTTAGTTTCAGCATGAAGTATCCTCACATGAATATATAACTAAGTTAATTTGTTAAATTGTGAAAAATGGATCCGTCTTATTACTGGAAAAGTACACTATATAACTTATGTGGTGTACAATGGAAGAGATAATAAGGTTATCGAGGTGACTGCGTCTCCATATACTTAAATATTTGTTATGTCAACTTTATCTTTTGCAAATTTTTGTTGTGGAGCAGCTGTTAGTTTCGATGATTGCATTGTTATTATTATTATTTTTTTTTGAAATCGTGAATTTAGCACGTGGCTCATTAAGGGGGAATAGAGTTTTGAATACAATCCGTTGGCTCAAGGGCGAGATGCCCCGGGGCTTAGGACAACACACTAACACAGGGCGCTGGCTGAATGGCGGAACTTCGAGTGGTGTACCTTTGCGCACTAACAGTTGTGCTCAAAACAAGAACGAGCTAGCTACGGCTAACTAAGGCAAAAGCGCCGCTGCGAGGAGCGTCGCCAGCACCCTGAACCCTGCCGACACCCAAGCACCAGCCTCCTCCCTAATGCGTTCGGCGATGACGCTTGGATCGGCGCCCACACCCGCGCCCTGGAAGGTCCTCCTGTTGCGCTCCTTCCAGACCAACCAGGAAACCAGGAGAACAAGTGAGTCGAATCCACGGCGTAGCTCCTGTGGAAAGGCCTCCTGGGTCCGCAGCCACCAGTCGTCCAGGCGATCATCAATGGACAGGCGAACAAGTGATTGCATTGTTATTATTGTTGTTTGCTTTGTCTGAATTTTGAATTTTCGTGTACAAAAGTTGGAGATATTTTACTATGCTCGAAAATAATGTGAGCGCTCTGTTTCATGAGATCTGACAGTCTAAAAATAGGAGGAACTAAATGGGAGGAACTTAAGTTGTGGACTGGAACTAGAAAACATGTGAGCCCAGAACTGGACTCTAATTTTATTTAGAGGGCATGATAGTACTTCGATGTCTTAGAAGCTGCTTTTGGCTCTGTCAGAGGTGGATCAAGGTCTCTCGCCATGCACACACGTGATCCAGTTGTGTGTAGGCCGGCAGCGGCCACTCGGTGGCGCCGTGCAGCAGAGAAGATGGAATACTCTGCTTGGTCGTAGAAGGAAGGAGGGAGTTCAGCAACGAGCAGGGCGGCTTCGGCCTTACTCTGGAAGCGGGCTCCATGGCTTGCCGCTTGCGAAGGAGAGTCGCGAAGGTGCATTTCACGTGCTGCCTGCCACACGCGGACGATATCGAGTCCTGCAGTTCCCTCCCTCTCCTAGCGCTGTCGGGCTACAGGCCACTGGCTCGCGCACTCTCCGTGCACGGGCTCTGGCTCAGGTGTTCCTCAGCGCGTGTAGTCTCCTACGTCCTTTCCTAGTGTGGTTATCTTGAGCATGTTAGGACGGACCTCTAGTCTAGATAAGTTGAAGATCATTTCAACTTCCTTCTTATGATCAGATCCCCTATTTCTAATTGTGAATGTAATGTCCATGTCATGCATAGAAAATGGCCAATGTTCTTGTTAACACCAAAATTTGGTAAGAGATATGACAGGTAGGTCCGCGAATGATAGAGGAAGAAATTCGGCAAGTCTGCGTGCGGTCGGCTAACTTTCCATGTGTTCGGCAAATGATCGAGCGGTCGGTTAAGCGATGGCTTTACTCAAGAAGCAAAAAGGGAAAAAAGGAAAGAGGAGGCTGGCCAGAAAGGGAAGGAGTCATAAAAGTCAAGGATTCCGATTATGGTTAGAGTTAGCATATTTGTATCTTTCTAATTTTGTTCTATAGCTCGTAGGCGTTTAGAACTCATGTTTGTCCAGGGTATAAATATAAGCCCTCGACCATTGTAATAAGGGTTCACAACCAATTCAATACAACCGGCTATGTGCCACCTTTCGAGTCCTTTAGTCGTGTCGTCGAGTTCTTCGAGAGGGCCAATCGATCCGTCGACCTCCGTAAGTCTCGGCAACCTTGCTATCATGTCTAGTATCATGCGGCGGATTTAGATTATGATGCAAGTAGTCTCATTCGTTTTGCTTAGTATCGTGCGGCGGATTTAAGCTTAATAATGGGAAGTTTTTGCTTGTGCCTTGTATCGTGCGGCAGATTAAGACATGAGCAAAGATAGTTATCGGCTCTTTTAGATTTGGCAAGATCTAATAGATTCATTAAGTTACCCCGTGTTGCATGTTCTATTTTAATGTTTATTTATTTGCAACACTCTTTTGCCCAATCTAGATTGATTCTCTTTTCGGCTTGTGGTCATCCTTTTATGCTTACTTAATATCAAGTAGATCAAGTTCACATAGCCGAATTAGATAAATCTAGATTGTCACATGTTGCGGGTTCATGCATGTTAGAGCATTTAGATCTTAGTTAAGGCTGGATATCGTGCGGCAGATGTAGGCTTTGCTTTGCTCTAGATCGTGATAGCATGCTTGTTCCTTCTTCATGGACCCCGATTCGGCAATCTTGCCGATACGGTTATGCTTACACGTGTAACGAGTGTTTATAGAATTGCTTCGGCATTATGTGCTTTTAGCTCTTTATTGTTAGATTGTATCATGCGGTGGATTGATCTAGTAGTAAGGAGTGGTGTAAATTCATAGTGAGTGGTATCATGCGGTGGATTAGCTTGCTTGGGTTTATACTCGACGGGTTTATGAAGGCTAGACGTGCGGCAGACTAGTTGGATTGGCCAATGCATGTTTTATCTTAGTAGATCTATATTTACAAGTTACCTATCTTTAATTGTTCATGCTTGATGATGCTTTAAACCTGAGATATAGTTTGATATGCTTTGATGATTTAATCTTGTTCAAACATGTCTTCGTTTACACGTATTTGGCAGTTCAGTTTATTTATGTCATTCATGTTACATTTGCCGAATAAATTGCAAACATGTTGGCGAGATAGCTTCTATAGCTATATGTCGTCGTAAGTGGCTTCGTGGCCGTAAAGATGGAACCGCTGGTCTCACCCAAAGACGTTCCAATTTTGATCTTACTTGTTTCTTCCCTTGTCGATTTTCAGGTCAAATTGGCCTTCGGATTCAAACGCCCGGGCACCCGATTGAAGCTAAGCTTTCCGGCTTGCTGTGTGTGAGACACAGTGCGCTTTTTGTGTCAACACACTTTTTGGCACGCCCGGTGGGACCACTTTTCAGTCTAAGATGGGATCGGAGATTGACAACGATCACGTTTCGAACGTGACCATGGACGAACCGCAGCCGCGAGCAACGCCGGATAGTTAAACAAGCAATGGAACAAAGTATCGCGAAGTGTCGATGTCTTTCTCCAAGAACAAGAGTGACAAAGTGATCGTCAAGCAATCACTGCCACGAGTTCTTCTCGCTGGTCAGTCTGATATTACTGACGAAGAGGAGATGCAGAGGGTAGTTGGAGTCATCTACAAAGCTGTGGGAGATACCATGTTGTACCACAACACAGCTTTTCTGAACACCTTCCGCAAAGTCATGATTGACACCTTCGGTCCATCAGTAGATAAGCGCTCTGAAGAAAAATTTGGAGAGCTTGGTGGACCAGTGTTCTTTAACACCCAGCATTCTTCAGGGAAGCCAACTGGGGGAGGAGAGATGATCGGTACAAGCAAGGATGGAGCTGTTTATGATGAAAAGAGAAGCCTCCTGTGACCGAGCAAAGCAAACTCATGGTCAAGTAGTTTTTGGTGCAACGATGACATACCGCGTCTCGCTTACAAGATCTCCCCGGTGGCAAATAGGTTGCAGAAGAGTATCTATGGGGATGGGTACAATGAGTTTACTGATTACATTGCTCTTAATGCTTTGCCGAATCCTGGTTACCAGAGTGCATCAGGAATGCCTTCTGGAAAGCAGGGGGCACAAGATGTCAATGATGTTCTCCTGAGCAGAATGGCTGATATGATGCAGAATCAGTTCGGCCTGAAACCAAAGAATCAGACATATGCATACAAATCTCCTTTTCCAGAATGGTACAATAGAGTAGCTCTTCCACCGAGAGTAAATCCACCAACAGATTTGACTAAATTCTCTGGTCAAGATGACACTAGTACCATTGAGCACATTAGCAGGTACCTGATGCAACTTGGAGAAGCCGCTAGTGATGAAGCTTGGAGAATCGATATTTTCCTATGTCTCTCGACAGGCCGGCTTTCACATGGTTTGCATCATGACCGGCCAATTCCATTAGAACGTGCGTAATTGGAACAAAAGTTCCATGCATACTTTTATACAGGGACCAATGAGAAGAAGATGGTTGATCTGTGGGCTATGAGGATGAAGACTACTGAAACACCAATGGAGTATCTTCGCAGATTCAGAGAAGCCAAGAACATGTGCTATTCTCTAAACATACCCGATGATCAGCTCCCACAGCTGGTCATTGCAGGCATGTTGCCACACATCAAGGATAAGCTATTCGGCATGGAGTTTGAAGACCTGGGGCAGCTTGCACAGAGATTGACAGCAATGAGTAACCAAGCCCAGGGATTCAGAAGAGATGCTCGCTTTCAGAAGAACAGTGCTACTATTGATATGTATCAAGGCTTTTTGGAAGAGGCATCTGAATATGAAGATGAGGATGAAGTAGCTGCTGCAGAGCTAAATTGGACAAAGGAGCCTACTTTGGTTAGTCAGCGATGGGTGAAGCAGCAGAAAGGATCCTATGATTTTGATGTCAGCAAAGCAGATAGGCTTTTCCTGTATCTGATAAAGGAAGGACGCATTAAGCTGCCAGAAGGACATCCCATGTTGCGCCTAGAAGGAGTGAAGGATAAGAAGTATTGTGGGTTTCATGATACTAGCTCTCATCATATCAATGACTGCCGAGTGTTCAGAGTAAAGATTCAGAAAGCTATGCAAGATGGACACTTGAGGCTCGACGGCAAGATGAAAATAGATAATCAGCCGTTTACCGCGAACATGATCTCTTTCTCTATAGGCATGGTTGGTGCTAGTGAGTCCAAAGAGAAGGGAAAGATGAAAGTTCTAACCTCTGAGAGAGCCAAGGCGAGTGGTGCTGTTGACCCTAGTCGGCAAGTTACCAAGGAAGAAGTGCAGCAAGTTCGGTTCAAAAATAGCCGAACAGAAAAGGGCCAGACTTCAGAAGCAGTCCAGGAGAATTGCCGAATGCACACTGAGCCAAAGCGCAGAGTTACAGCACGACATTTATTGAATAAGTGGCAAAGAGAGAAAAGGCTAAAGTATGATGAGGAGCAGCAGTTCCTTGAAGAGGAGCGCAGGTTCATGGCAGAATGTCGGAGATATGAAGCAGAAGTGCACCAAAGAGAACAAGAAGAGTACAGGAGAGAGCAAGAACAGTCTCATTGGAACTATTCTTTCTTCAGACATTGCTGGAATGAAGGTTTGAAATTGCCTGCTAGAAACAATTGCCCTGAATGCAGTGACCAATATTCAGATTACAGGCAATCTCGAGTCAACCGCCGTCCCGTCCATGATAGACTTGGAATAAGAATTCCCGAGGACGATCGGCGCTTAAAAGTAAATAATTTTAATGGACACCAAAGGAAACGATTTGCAGATCAAGCTTGGGCTCATAGCAGCACTCGCAATGCAGAAGAGAGCTCATATAGATGGCAAAGGGGTCAGTGGTGCCCTCCTGGTTTAAGAAAAAGCCAGAAAAGAAGGGTTCAGCGTTTGAGGAATCAAGAGCTGAAGCAAGAATTAGTCGAAAAGAAGCCAGTATGGCGTCCTAAGAAAAAAGATGATGGACAGGGTCCTTCGGCTGATGCTAACATGGTGTTCTTCATCCCTTTGGAGTTTAGGGCTCCGAAGATCAAGATGTTCGGGATGAAGTGTATTCGATTTTGATGAAGCGAATACCGAGATCCGATGGCTCAACTTGTGTTGACTCGGCAAGCGTCTTTGATAAGCCGTTAAAAATCGTCACTTGAAGCCATTATATTTAAAAGGATATGTCAATGGCAAACCCCTGACCAAGATGCTTGTTGATGGAGGGGCTGCTATCAATATCATGCCCTATACAACTTTCAGAAAGCTTGGGATGACAAGTGAGGACTTGTTGCAAACTGACATGATCATCAGAGATTTTGCTGGCAATGCTTCTGATACTCGTGGAGCTGTACACGTTGAACTGATGGTTGGGTCCAAGACTCTAATCACAACTTTCTTTGTTATCGATGGCAAGGGGGCATATAGCATGCTTCTAGGAAGAGATTGGATCCATGCCAATTGCTGCATACCTTCAACCATGCATCAGATTCTCATTCAGTGGATTGGAGACGATGTCGAGGTGGTTCAAGCTGATGATTCGGTAAGTGTTGCTGCTTCGGAGCCTGCTTACTGGGAGTATGATGGACTAGACTGCCTTTCGGGTAAACAGTGGAAAGAAGGTCCTGTCAATGTGTTCAACAAGGATCAACAGCCGATCCAAGCAGTCGGCTCTGACAGTAATTTTTAATGGGCAATCCAATCGATGGCAACAAAGGCAAACTGGGTCGTGGTTTCATGTCGGCCGATAAGTTAGAAGAAATTGATGTTGGTGATAATTCAAAGCCAAGGCCGATGTACATCAGTGCAAATTTAGATCCAGAATACAAGTTGAAGCTAGTAGAGTTGCTGAAAGAGTTTAAAGATTGTTTTGCCTGGGATTATACAGAGATGCCTGGATTGGATCGATCAATTGTTGAGCATAAATTGCCCATTAAGCCTAGTTTTCGTCCTTTTAAACAACCTCCACGAAAGATTTATAAAGAGGAGGTATTGGCCGATGTAAAGAAAGAAGTTGAAAGATTGATTGAAGCAAACTTTATTCGGCCATGCAGGTATGCAGAGTGGATTTCAAACATAGTACCTGTCTATAAAAGGAATGGAAAGATGAGAGTATGCATAGACTTCAGAGATCTCAACAAAGCTACTCCTATGGATGGTTATCCAATGCCGGTTGCCGATTTGCTAGTGGATGCATGTAAGGTCCTAGATGGCTAGAGGGGGGGTGAATAGCCTATAAAATTTCTACAAACTCACTAAGCAAACTTCGTTAGATACACAAACGGCGGAAAGCAAGTTATGCTTAGCCTACTAGATGTTGCAAGCCTCCTATCCAAGCAATTCTAGTAGGTGATCACTAGTACACACAAAAGCTACCACTAGTGATCAAGAGTTCTACCCACGGGATTTAGTCTACACAAGAAGTGGTTCCCGACCGACCACACAAGCAATTCTACCCACGGGATTTAGTCTACACAAGATGTGGTTCCCGACCGACCATGCAAGCAATTCTACTTTGCAAGAATGTAATCAAAGTAATACAAGAGAGGGTAGGAGCTTGTTATACCGACGTGTCGAGTCGAGGTTGCCAATCACCAAGAGGATGAGCAATCAATCACAATCGGCAACACACAATCGATGACAACCAATCACCGGGAACAAAGATGAACACAATTGTTTTTGTTCACCCGGTGTTCACTTGGGCACCGCCAAGCTAGTCACCGGTTGTGTCGACCAACACCTAGATGGTTCTTCGGTGTGACCCTCAAGTCACTAGCCCCTCAAGGCTCGCCCGCAAGGCACCGCAAGACACCACTCTCAAGCGAGGTACTCAACGACACGCGCAATCCACTAGGATGCTCTTCGTGATCCCCACGAGGTGAGCTCAAACCTCTCACAAGCAACCGGAGGTGGCCAAGAACAATCACCTTCTCTTGCCAACGCCTCCAACAATCTCCAAGCCGGCTAGGAGCGGTACTCTCCAAGAGTAACAAGAAATCCACCGGCTAAACCACCCACAAGTGCCACTAGATGCCCTCAAGCAATGCAATGCAGTAGGTGATCTCTCAATCTCACTAGGATTCACAATCAAGCAAGAGAGATGAGAGGGAGAGTGTTTTTCTGCTCACAAAGATGAATGAATGAGTTGGGAAGTTAAGAGAGATGGCCAAGCCCCGGCCACCATCTATTTATAGCCCAAACTCTTCAAACTAGCCGTTGCCCCTCGGGCTGACTTCGCAACACGCGCCGGACGCGTCCGCCGCTCTTCAGCGCGCCACGTCACCCGACCGTTGGAACTTCTTCGTTCGAACCCACCGAGCGCCGGACGATGAACAGTGAACCGCCCGAGTCCGACGCGTGCGTCCGGCGCGCGTCAGCAGCTCAACCTCGAGCCCTCGCGAGACCACGCCGGACGCGTCTGGCGGCCGCGTCCGCCGCGCGTCCGACCGAGCACCTGCTGCAACGCCCGAGACCAGAAAGTTTCTGGTCCGCGAATGGCCGCCGCCGGACGCGTCCGCCGCCGCGTTCGACGGTCTCTGCGCCCAGCCAGCCACCTCGCGCCATGCCACAATGCGCCGGACGCGTCCGGCGCCTGCCCAAGGCGCGTCCGGCGCCTCCTGCAGAGCTGCCTTTCGCCGTGCCGTCGATCCAAGTTCTCCAACATGCTATCCAACAAGTATACCAACTTGATCATCAGAGATAGCATGATTTCAACCAAATTTTGCATCCGGCGCAATAGAAAATATGCATCCATTTTTCTCGAAAGCGCCGAATCGAGAGGGACCCAAACCCATCTCTACCCTGCAAACCACAGCGCGCCCAAACGCCACCTTTGTAAATGTGCTAACACCACCAAGTGTACATCTCCATGTGCTTGTGTGTTAGCTTTTTCACAATCATTTCCCAAAGGTTAGGTTAGCTCACTAGGCCCTACATGCAATGCACTTCATGAATTCACCTAGTGGCACCCGTGCGTCGAATAGCCGATAAGACTTCCCCTCTTAATAGTGCGGCTATCGATCCTAAACCACTCACACCCTCTATGGTGTCTTGAGTGCAAAACAAAATAGCCCTATCGGTTATACCTTTGCCTTGAGCCCATTTTGTTCCTCCAAATGATATGAACACTTCACACCATCATGTGACCGTCTCGATCCATCGACCTCGACTTCACTTGCCCTTCACCGTGCATCGGTCCATCGGCGCCTAGTCTTGCCCGAGCTTCACCATCGCATGGTCCTTCACTCCGAAGCCTCGACTAGCCCTTCACCTTCAACACCGGTCCATGGAGCCAAGCATCGCCTTGATCTTCATCTTTGATCACATGACATGTGTCATGCCTCATATGCAATGAGCTCATCATGTGGACAACCTTTCTCTAAATCAACCACTTTAGATAAACAAGGTTAGTCCTAGGTTTCATCAATTAGCCAAAACCAAACTAGGGACTTTCAATGCAGCAGCAGGTTATGAAGTTATCAGTTTTATGGATGGCAATGCTGGCTATAATCAGATTTTTATGGCAGTTGAGGACGTTGCAAAAACTGCATTCAGATGTCCTGGTCATATTGGCCTATTTGAGTGGATAGTTATGACATTTGGATTGAAAAATGCTGGTGCAACTTATTAGAGAGCCATGAATTATATTTTTCATGAGTTGATCGGCAAGATTGTAGAAATCTACATTAATGATGTGGTGGTCAAATCCAGAAATCATGAAGGACATTTAGCCGATTTGAGAAAGACTTTGGAGGGCACAAGAAGACATGGTTTGAAAATGAATCTAAATAAATGTGCCTTTGGAGTCTCTTTGGTGAGTTCTTGGGATTTTTGATCCACAAAGGAGGAATAGAAGTTGGGAAGAAGAGCATGGAAGCAATAGACAAGATTGTGCCCCCAACTAACCTCACAGAGTTGCAGTCATTGCTGGGCAAAATCAATTTCGTGAGAAGGTTCATATCCAATTTATCAGAGAGAGTACTACCTTTCTCTCCATTGTTGAAGCTCAAAAAGGATCAGAAATTTGTTTGGGGTGACATACAACAAAAGGCTTTTGATGAAATCAAGCAATATATGAAGGCACCACAAGATCGGTACCTCCACAACTTGAGAAGCCTTTCAAGTTTGTATGTGGCGGCCGATAGCCTAACAATAGGATCGGCCCTTATGCAAGAGTTTGATGGAAAAGAAAGAGTAATAGCTTACCTTAGCCGAAAATTGTTAGATCCTGAAACAAGGTATTCGGCTATAGAAAAACTCTGTTTGTGTGTTTATTACTCATGCACCAAGTTTCGGCACTATTTGTTGAATGCCGAATGTGTGGTGGTATCTAGTTTTGATGTAATTAAGCACATGCTATCAATGCCAATTTTAAATGGAAGGATTGGCAAATGGGTATTAGCACTGTCAGAATTCAATCTGAGGTATGAATCGGCAAAAGCAGTAAAAGGATAGATAATTGCCGATTTTATTACTCAACACCGTGATCTATCTGTTGAGATAGTTAACATTGCCCCATGGGCATTATTTTTCGATGGATCATCATGTGACAAAGGTGGTGGTGCTGGTATTCTTTTGATATCCCCACGTGGAAATACATTTGAGTTTGCTTTTTCAATTGAATATCCTGTCACTAACAATCAAGCAGAGTATGAAGCTTTGCTTAGAGGCCTTCGGTTACTGATAGAGGCAAAAGCCATAGCTGTTGAAGTGTTTGGTGATTCTGAATTGGTGATTAATCAATTAATGGGGCAATATGAGTGCAAAAATGATGTGTTGAGAAAATATCATGAGGAATGTCGAGAACTTTTGAAAAGTTTTTCGATGGTTACTTTGCATCATATCCCTAGAGAGCACAACGGAGAAGCCAACAAGTTAGCTCAAACTGCCTCTGGATATCGTGAAGATCAAGAAGTCTTCGTTATTGAAGGATGTGCTTTCAATACTGATCAAATAAATAATGATTGGAGAAGTGACATTATCAGTTATCTGAAAGATCCATCTCAGAGAGTTTTCCGAAAGCTCAGGTATAAGGCCCTCAAGTTTGTGCTTCTTGATGATCAGTTGTACTACAAGTCTATAGATGGAGTATTGCTCAAATGCTTAAGTCATGATGAGGCTAAGAAGATTATGTTAGAGGTTCATGAAGGGGCTTGTGGTGCACATCAGCCGGCTTACTGAATGAAGTGGATAATCAGAAGGACAGGGTACTTTTGGCCGACTATGTTGGAGGATTGCTTTGAATATTACAAAGGGTGTCGAGATTGTCAGATATTTGGTAATGTTCGGGAGAGCACCGCATCCGCTTTAAACCCCATAATCAAGCCTTGGCCATTCGAGGATGGGGTATAGATTTAATTGGACGATTAATCCTCCATCCAAAGAAAGGACATAAGTTTGTGTTATTGGCTACAGACTATTTCACCAAGTGGGTTGAAGCTATTCCTTTGAAAACAGTTACATCAGAGAATATGGTCAGCTTTGTTAAAGAGCATATAATTCACAGATTTGGGATCCCACAGACCATAACAACTGATCAGGGGACTCAGTTCACTTCTTCAGAGTTTTGTGACTTTGCTGAAAGCATGGGGATAAAGTTATATAATTCTTCCCCTTATTATGCACAAGCTAATGGCCAAGCAGAGGCATCAAATAAGATCATGATCAAGATCATCCAAAAGAAGATCGATGAAAAGCCAAGGAAATGGCACGTGGCCCTTAATGAAGCATTATGGGCTTACTGAATGGCTTGCCATGGGTCCACACAAGCATCTCCATATGAGTTGGTTTATGGACACAATATTGTAATGCCTTGGGAGTTGCAGTCGGGTTCAAGGAGAGTTGAGTTGCAAAGGGACTTGACAGAAAAGGATTATAAGAATTTGATGATGGATGAATTAGAAGATTTGTATTTGATACGTCTCAAAGCCTTGGAAAATATTGAAAAGAATAAAATGCGTGTTGCCAAGTATTACAACAAGAAGGTCAAAGTTAAGCAATTTGCAGAAGGAGACTTGGTTTGGAAGACAATATTGCCGATTGGTACCAAAGACAAAACATTCGGCAAGTGGTCTCCAAATTGGGAAGGACCTTTTCGAGTGATTAGTTGTGCACCTGGCAACGCATACATATTGAAAACATTATTTGGAGAAGAGTTTACAAGGGCTATCAATGGCAGATACCTTAAGAGGTTTTATCCAAGTATTGAAGTTGGATCTTAATTATAGCCATGACTTGGATATAATATAGCCGATTGAATGAAAATCGCCTTCAGAATAAAGTAAAGAAGTTGGAGAAAGCAGCCGATATTGTTGTATCGCCTCTAGTATAAAATAGCCGATATCGTATGTATCGTCTTGTAACAGAAATAGCCGATGCAGTTGTATCGCCTTTAGCCAATTTTTTAAAATATAAGTGAACAGTTTTATCTCTCAACCGGTAGGTTTATCGGGAGAAGATAAAGTGAATTGAAGTGCTACGCTACAAACCGTCAAGTCGTGGAACGGGACCGAGATCTAATCGATTAAGGTGACATCATGCGTTCGAGAGATTTCGTTCGGGAAGAATTGTTGCAGTCGAGTTCTAGCTAAGGGAAAATTCGCAAAAGGCAAATGCGACAGATGAACACCATCACAGACAAGCAAGAACAAGGAGAGAACCAACATTCTTCATTAAAATTTTTATTACAACCCGCGCCGGCCCTAATACAAGCTACTCCTCTTCTTCGGTGAAGAGCTTGTTGAGGACGGACTCCGGGTTGGTGGCGTTGGCCATGGCGTCGGCGTGGTCGTCATACTCCGCCAGGAGACCCTCGATGCCGTCGACCTCATGGGGGAGCCCGTCCCGGAAGCCGACCGGCATGGGAGTGTAGTCGTCCCCGGTCCAGGACGACATCCCCGCCAGGCCGAGGGAGGTGCCAAGGCGCACACCATGGATGACGGCCTGATCAATCTGACCAGGTACCGCCTCGAGGCGGTCCGCCACAGTCGCCCCCCTGGCGTTCACCTGCTCGGCCACCGTCGTCGCCGCCACCTTCAGGCGGTTGAGCTCATTGGAGAGGTCTGCAAAAGCAGAAGACAAATGAACTAATTGAGCGAGGCGAATCAGGAAGAATGAGATGTTAAGCAATGTTTGAAGAGAAAGCCATACTAGTGATGGCCTCGCAGAGCTGCCTGCTCTGATCCTCCCACTCCAGTTGGGCAATCCCATGCTTCTTGGTTTCTTCACCAAGAAGCTCCCGCGCCGTCCCTCTCGCGGCGGTATTCGGCGGCGTCAGCGGGTGTACGCCGGATCTCCTCGTCATTCCTACCCCATGGATAGGGGTGGTACGAGCTGCCGGAGGAGGATCCAGACGAGGAGGACCCCGACGGGGCTGGAGCAGGAGCCGGAGCAGGAGCAGGGGCCGGAGCCGGAGCCGGAGCAGGAGCAGGAGCAGGCGCGGCGGCCGCCGCGGCTGGTGCGACGAGGCGCCATTGGACGGTGCTAATCCTCGCCGTCCTGCGAGCAGGGTGCAATCAAGATCGGCTATATAAAAGAAACCGCAGACAAGGCAGAGAGGTTATTTCATTACCTCAAGCGGCGACCGGCGCGGTTGCTTCCCTCCGCCGCGTCCTCCGCCGGAGCAGGAGCAGGAGGAGGAGTGTGAGTGCCGGCCCGGGCAACCTGCCTCCCGAAGTTGGAGATGTAGTTGCCGGTGATCCCGACACCCCTGCAATATGATCAGGAAGATAAATCAGTAACCGCAAGGGGGCAAGAATCAAGATCGGGTAAAAAGTGAATAAAATCTATGGCAACTCAACTTGAAGAGATGAAGAGATCTCACCGCCGGCGCCGGGTGTTGCTTCCCTCCGCCTCATCCTCAGCCAGGCGCTTGCCGCGATCGCCGCCGCTCGCCATCGGTGGTGGTGGGGTTTTTTGGCTTGAAGGTGGAGAAGGAAGTGGAAGAGATGGACAGAATAGCAACTGCTTGTGCTTGGTGTGGTGATGATGAGAGCCGAAGGGCCCTATTTATGAATGTTGGGAGCCGTGGTGAGCCTGCGGGCAAGCCAAGCGACAAAGTAGAGTTTTTCACACTTCTTTGTGCCGATATTGGGTTGGGCCAAGCCCATTATTGCTGTCGATTCAGTTGCCAGTATGCGATCGGCTACATGGCTGAATGAAGATCATTCGGCTAAAATGGGTACTTAAGTTTACAGCAGTTGCATTCAGAAGCAGTTGTGTTCAGAAAGCTAATGACACTCGGCTACGATGAGTAAAATAGAAAGAAAGGAAAAATTTCTATTTCTCAGCAGAACAAATGTTTTCAAGCATGGTGTGACCAAGAAAGCATAGTGTTTACACGATCATTACGGACTAAATATTTACATCTCCAAGTACAAGCCAAATATCTATGCATTCAGAAAAGAGTTGATGGCGTTAATGGCATCAGTTCTAATTCGGTTGACCTCCTCAAGAGTTTTCTGATCCTCTTCCTCAGAATCTTGGATCTTGGATAGCTTACTCTTGATTTGTCTGATTTCTCTGATGACTGAGGTTATCTTGGATTTAGCCGAATCGAGAGATGGCAGATTGGCAAGCTTGGCTTCATGAGACTGAATTTTAGCATTCAGTTGGGCCAATTCATTTTCAAGTTTGGTCCTCTCAGCTCTTATGACCTGCAGCTCTGGTTCTAAAGTGTCTAAGGAGTGCTTGGTCAGCTTAATTTCAGAGTAGAGGTCCTTGACTTGCTGCTCCTTGGCCACTTTGTCATTCTCCAGGTCAGCTTTGGCAGTGGTGTTCTTATTTGCCCTCCTGACAGCAGCAAAATGGTCATCAAGGTGGAATAGGGCTTCCAAAGTGGCTGCAAGATCAGAAGGGATTTCTTGATCAATGAGCTCTGCAATCTCCCTTATATGATCTGATTCCCTAGTCAAAGTGACAATATCTTTATCCAAGAAAGAAATTATCTCTCTCGATCCGGGCTTGATTTTCCGATGACAACCGCTGACTGGAGGAAATTTCATCATCTTCGGCAAATTCTTCAGCAATCAAAGAGAAACTGGCTTGTGGATGAGCAGTGTCCTGACAAGAAGGTAGGGAAGATGATTTAGCCGAATGCTTTACTTTAAACTGAAAGGTAACAGAAAAGGTGAAATATTACCTCTTCGGCAAAAACTTGATCAATTGCATCCAGAGTAGAATCAATATCCTGAGCAATTGGCGCGGTGGATGCCTCAGGATTAATGATCTCATGACTTGTTGAAGCAACCTGTATAACCGGGGTTGGTGAATCTACAGCCTGATGAGGAGAGAGTTCTTCTGTTGCTTCTCCTTGCTCATCTAAATCATGGAACACATGATGAATACCAGCACATTGTTTAAAATAAAAGAAAAAGGATGCAAGTACATACCAGTATTGCCAACAGGCTCATTGGCATCTGCCTGACCAGTGGAAATGTCAGGGGAGTCCTCCAAAATCACTACTCTTTTGGAGCTCTGAAGATTGGCCTGTACCTATCAAGAGAATGATGAATATGGGTACATTAACAAGTGGAGGCAGAGAAACTGGGGGCATTCATACCTGAGGAAGTGGTTTAGCTTTCTTTGATCTTGTCTTCTTGGGGATAGTAGTGTCTTTGAGGGGAGAAGGAGCTTTCCTCTTCAGGTCCTTCAGAAGTACTGTTTCATCAGCAGGGGTCCTATTAAAGACTGCTAAAGTGGGAGCATCGTGACCTAATGCAGTAACAGGACCAGGTTGCCAGTATTGAACTTCTGGGGGGCTTGGAGGAGCATTGTCCTGTTCAAAAGAGGTGATTAGAATAAAAGATAACAGCTCAGGAATCGGAGAAGTTCTGGAAAGGAAAAATACCTCATCATCAGAGGCAAATTGAGGCATAAGGACTTGGCACAGAAGATGGGCTTGAGTGCTGAAAATATGAGAACGCCATTCTTGCCACCAAAGGTTGAATGAGGGACAAACAGCTTCAGTTATCACCAAAGGATTAGGCTCATATAAAGGAAGTGTGCATCCAAGATTGAAGACCTTATTGGCCTCAGTGCTGTTTAATAGTGTCTCCCTGGGTTTTATAATGCTTGAAAAATATGGCCTTAGGGGCAATTGACCAAGTCCAAGCTGTCTGGCAACCATGTTTGGGTTGTAAAATTCATAAGTGGAGTTTATCAATCGGCCATGGTGAAATTCTACCGGCAGGGCACAAGGCCTGATGAAGGAGTTAAAAATATCCTTGGAATCATTATCTGTGCAGCCAAGCTCATAGTTGAATTTGCAAGGGAGAGTTAAGTTTTCATTTTCTCTATAAGGAAACCAGATTATTTGGTTAAATCCCTTGTAGAATATCTTGAAGAGATGGCCAAGATCTAAGTCAATGGCAATAGATGATGCAGCTTCACCATAAGTCTGACAAGATTTTTGTCTTGGATTTTCACCTTCAGCATAGTTGATCGATGGGAAGCCTAGACTGTGAAGATCAACGGAGACAATCTGGTGCATATACAGTTGTAGCCACATCTGAACCAGCCACCAAGGGCCATTGACACAAGAGATTTCACCCTGGTTATGCATCTGAATAGAGATTTGTTGCATCATATGATACACAGCTCCCAGGAGATATTTGCCCAGGGGAATCAGTTTACCTCCAGCCAATTCTTCAGCCATTACTATATGATTCAGAGTTGGCTCATTGGATTTGCCGCAGAAAATGAATCTGCATAGCCACATATTCATAAAGGCTTTGTACTCCTTGTCAGATACAGCACCATCTGAAGCATAAGCTTGGATGTATTTGGCCCATCCACCTCCTGACTTAACTGCCCTCTGGGTGCTTGTTCCTTTGTACTTGAAGGGGCATACTGGCTTGGTGATGTTCAGGCCAGTCATCATGAAAATATCTGCCAAAGTGATTGATATGGGTCCATGACCAAAGATGAAAGCATTCACGGCATCAGACCAGAAGTGGGATGCAGCTATCAGGAGGGAGTCGTTCCTTGGCATGTCTGCTAAAGATAGCTCCAAGCAATGCTGAATGTCCTGAGATTCCCAAAAATCACTATTTCTGGCTTGCATTCTGCGATACCAGTTGCGCCATCCTGTAATTGAGGGAAGAGGCCAAGTCTTGAAGGTGTTTGGCCACCTGTTTGGAGGAGCAATCCTGGATTTGAACGGGATCCTCAGGGTTTCTTTTTCAACAAACTCCCTTGGATTAGAATCTCCCATTGGGCCAAGAAAGAACGACCCGGGATGTGCAAGATTGGGGATCAAAATCTGATTCCTCATTTCTTTCAGACGAGAGAAGGGAATGGATGAGATGAAAGTGCAGAAAGGAACCAATTCAGAAAAATTGCCGAAAGAGTAAAGCAAGTAGGGTTACCTCTAGAAGCTCCTCTTGAGTTCCAGTCGCCATGATGGAATGGGACGAAGCTTCTGATGCCATTGAAGGAGAAGCGCAGGCTCGGGTCTCAGGTGGCGGCTGTGGATGTTGATGAGATTGACCTAGACGAAGGGCGCTGATAGTCAATTTTGAAATAAAAGTTCTCTTTTATCTCGAAATTGAGGGGGCATGTGTTAACACCAAAATTTTGGTAAGAGATATGACAGGTAGGCCCGCGAATGACAGAGGAAGAAATTCGGCAAGTCTGCGTGCGGTCGGCTAACTTTCCATGTGTTCGGCAAATGATCGAGCGGTCGGTTAAGCGATGGCTTTACTCAAGAAGCAAAAAGGGAAAAAAGGAAAGAGGAGGCTGGCCAGAAAGGGAAGGAGTCATAAAAGTCAAGGATTCCGATTATGGTTAGAGTTAGCATATTTGTATCTTTCTAATTTTGTTCTATAGCTCGTAGGCGTTTAGGACTCATGTTTGTCCAGGGTATAAATATAAGCCCTCGACCATTGTAATAAGGGTTCACAACCAATTCAATACAACCGGCTACGTGCCACCTTTCGAGTCCTTTAGTCGTGTCGTCGAGTTCTTCGAGAGGGCCAATCGATCCGTCGACCTCCGTAAGTCCCGGCAACCTTGCTATCATGTCTAGTATCGTGCGGCGGATTTAGATTATGATGCATGTTAGAGCATTTAGATCTTAGTTAAGGCTGGATATCGTGCGGCAGATGTAGGCTTTGCTTTGCTCTAGATCGTGATAGCATGCTTGTTCCTTCTTCATGGACCCCGATTCGGCAATCTTGCCGATACGGTTATGCTTACACGTGTAACGAGTGTTTATAGAATTGCTTAGGCATTATGTGCTTTTAGCTCTTTATTGTTAGATTGTATCATGCGGTGGATTGATTTAGTAGTAAGGAGTGGTGTAAATTCATAGTGAGTGGTATCATGCGGTGGATTAGCTTGCTTGGGTTTATGCTCGACGGGTTTATGAAGGCTAGACGTGCGCAGACTAGTTGGATTGGCCTATGCATGTTTTATCTTAGTAGATCTATATTTACAAGTTACCTATCTTTAATTGTTCATGCTTGATGATGCTTTAAACCCGAGATATAGTTTGATATGCTTTGATGATTTAATCTTGTTCAAACATGTCTTCATTTACACGTATTCGGCGGTTCGGTTTATTTATGTCATTCATGTTACATTTGCCGAATGAATTGCAAACATGTTGCGATAGCTTCTATAGCTATATGTCGTCGTAAGTGGCTTCGGGGCCGTAAAGATGGAACCGCTCGGTCTCACCCAAAGACGTTCCAATTTTGATCTTACTGTTTCTTCCTTGTCGATTTTCGTGTCAAATTGATCGGCACGCTTCCGGATTCAAACGCCGCGCACCTTTGTGTCTCACAGTTCTAATTACTATTCAATCAGTCAACTGAATACTTATAAGGAAGAGTATTGTTGGCATTTTAAAAGACAGAGATATCATCCACCAGCTTGCTGGAATCAATGGAAAACCATTCAGGTGGGGCGCTCCCCCCTGCCTGTAGCTGGTTTACTGTAGCACCTCGGACTGTCCGGGGTTAGGGCTGTCCGGTACTGTAGCAGTTTCACTGTTTGCTCCGTAACTTGCTCGTTCGAACTCCGATTTGTTTTCCGTTTGCTCCGCTGGTTTCGTGGTGATCCGCTGTGTTACTTGGGAACATCCACCCTCTCAATAGGGTCGTGATCACTACGTCTTGTGTATCGTTTCTTGGGTTGATTGTTTGAGTCTAGGACGTGAAAGTTTCGAAAGAAATTTTTGAGGCTCCCATTCACACCCCCCCCTCCTCCGGTCGCCGTTACGGTCCTTCGAGTTGTTGGAGAGCGGTTTTTTAATCTTGTAAAAACATTGGTAGTGGGTTTTAGAAACTATTGGAGATGCTCTTACACCCTCCTATGATATTTTAGATTTTGTAGCATGTGCATTAAAACAATAGAACGAATAGGAAATGTTGAGTTTTTTAATGCACATTTATAAGCTACTAGTAGGTCAATTAGTCCACTTTTCACATGCGCAAACTGCGAGCTTGTGACTTGTGTTTGTAGTGGCCTCGTCTTCTTTTTTTTTTTTTTTTCTGAAAATAGGACGGAGGCAGCGTTAGGTAGAGTTGCAGCGGCTTGCCTAGCACCTGTAGCCGTTTTATGTAGGTTTGGTTTAGTTTCTTAAATATAATACCTCCGCATAGGAGGGATAATGTAATGGATTTGAATCGTGTATGAATATGGGCGGACAACTAAGTTAGAGAAATGACGGTCATATCATATTGCTCATGATTATATATACTACCATTTCTCCATTTCTTGCTATGATATATGATAGATTTCTTTTACATCGAGCACTTGAAGCAAGCATATCCGTATATAGCTAGCTAGAGAAATTTAAAACGGTACTATGTGGCTAGCTAGCTAGGCTGGCAAAAAGTGCATCCACATCCACCTGATCGACTAGCAGCGCACCATGCATGATGCACCCTCTAGTGCTCCGCCCTCCGCTCACCGGCTCCAGCAAATTAAATTAAATTAAATAATAAATAATATATATTTGGATGACATGGTTAGAATATTAGCACCCGAAAATGCCATGCTCAAAAAGTATACAAGCGCTTAGCACGATGAGACTCCTGCTGATCGATCGGAGTTGAGAGGAGAGGAAGGGGACGGGTAAGGAATTTTTTTTAATTTATTTCTGGAGAAATGGGCTCCACGCCCATGGACCTTCTTACGGCTTTACATTAGGCCCGGCAACCATATGGGCCGGCATCGCAGTTGGATTGGAGGCCTTCCAAGGAAACCCACCGGAAGCAGATGGAGGTAGCCGATAGTGATAGCCGAAGCAGTGCCTCTCCCTTCACATGGACATTGTCTCTGAATATTACTGTATTTTTTTTTATGTTTTCCTCAGATCCGATCATACTTGACTCACCTTCCTGAGCCTGCCGCATTCCCCTCTTTGGATGCAAATGTTAAAGCTTGTCCCAGAGGGAGGTGCTTGCCGTTCACATTCCCATTCCCCTTCTTTCATTGTCTGTCTGTATGTAATAACTCCTGCTTCAGACCGTTCCACCATTCCCATGAATCGCATCACTACACAGTTATTAGTAGCATATAGCAGGAGAAACCATTCCGGGCAGCATCAGGCCCTGACACGCATCTGATCCAAAGCTCTTTACCAAAGCATGCATATTTGCCAAGACTACATCAGAGTCACAGGGATTTACATGCCATGCGTATCACATCATCAGCTGTATATACATAAAATAAATAATAATAACCAATAAGGCACCAATGAAACTGATTATAATAATATCAATAAATGGCGCTACATAAATAAATCCCTCCTCCTGTTCTGGAACTCTGTGTCCTCCACTCATTCTGACTCCCACAGTAAAATCGACGGAATCTATCGATATAATAGCAATATTATCAGTAATTCCTTGATGCACATAAAGAAGGACCAATAATGCACACAAAGAATAGCCAACCAATAACCTATGTACACACTTTGTTTTTTCCTTTCTATCGTCTAATAAAATCTGCGGCAAAGCTTTTGCCGCCCGTTTAAAAAAGTTTCATTCAGCTTGGGTGTGTCCTGCTGCTGGATCGCCACTGACGAATCACTGCTGTTGCTCCTCCATGTCAGTCGATCGTGACAAGTTCCTGCTGCTGCTGCTCTTTAATGCGAGGAGCAGAGACGCCCAAGCCGCCAGCGCCCTGTTAATTAATTATATAATAAAGAAGAAATCGTCAAAGTTCGCTCAATAAAACTTCAAATAATTCGGTCAAACTCTGCTTACGAGTTGTCAACAGCTTATTGTATAAATTTGGTCCAATTTTAAACACAATGCAACTCACGGCGTGGATGGAAACGAGAGTCCATGCATATATGAAACTCTAGTGAAAATCGTAGGAGCCAGGCAATGCTCAAAGAAGGAAAAAGTCGCCAAGGAGAAAGCGAGCAGCAGAGAGACAGAGACGCCCAGGCAGCCATGGAGAATACAAGAGCTATATATGTCAAAGAATCTTCAAAGTTCAATATGATTTTGAATATATATTATCTGCTAATTCGGTATAAATTAGCATGTAGTAAGCGTTTAGATTTGAAATGACAGGGCATACATGTAGAGCGGCATGTCCACCCGAAGATAAAAAAAGAAAGCGAAGGTATGCAAACACAATATTTATGAGGGGAAAGATTGGTACGTACATTCATGACGAAAATCAAGGTACGTATCCACCACGGGGCCCTTGTCCAGCCGCTGCCGCAGAGCTGATGGGAGCGATTTTATACCTGGGCACTCCTTAATTCTAAGGTCACGAAGAGATGAGTATTCTTGTGTTTCTGGCCCACTTGGCAAGGATGCCAGGCTTTTGCAATACAGCAGACGGAGCTCTTCCAGTGCTGAGAGATCTCTGATGCATAATGATTCTAGTGATCGCAACTCTGGGCAATTGGTAATTATTACTTCTTCGGGTGCATCCAGTTGTCCTGACATGAACCGTAGCTTGGAGCAACCACCAATCTTTATTGTCCTGAGAGACGAGGGAAGATTGACAACCTCTGCCAACCCGTGACAGCCCCATATATCTAGAGATTCTAGAGATGATGGAAGGAGGTTATCCAGGGCCACCGACGGTGACAGCTTCTCCTCAACAGGTGGGGATGCCTTCACGTCATCAGTACTACTAGCCTCTTGATTCAACTGCTGCTTGCCGCATAGGGACACGAGCTTGCAACAGTCTTCAACTTCCATCCTCTTGAGAGCAGGGGAGCTGAAGACCTCTACCAAACTTTCACACCCATATATCTGTAGAGACTCTAGACGGGGCAACAGTTGGCTCCTTCCTGATGTTGCCTGATCTGGAACATCTTCTGCTGCGTATCCAATTAGATTATTGCAGCTGACAACCCGTAGCCTCCGCAAGGAAATCAAGCTTTGGAATACTTTCTCCGGCCAGTAGACAAGCTCATCGCACCTACGAATTTCCAGATCTTCAAGCTGCCCATAGCAAACCCACAGTGATATTGCACGTGGTTGGAAGAACAAACTGCAGCAGATTAGTTTCATATCTACCACAGGGGACGACAGGTGCTCCCATCCCTCCTTGCCGTCCAGCTCGACGCCCACCAGAGACAAACTGGACAGTGACTTCATATATCTGATTCCTCCTAGAGAAAACTCTTGATTTGCTTCACACAAAACCAGCTCTTTGACCTTTGGCGCCCTAGGTAGAGTTGTTACCTTTGGGCATTTCTTGATATCAATAATCTCAAGCAAAGGGAATAGTGCTTGTTCTTCTTCAATTTCATGGGCACCCTCCCATCTCTCAAAGCTACACAAATCTTTCAATGTAAGCTTATTCAATTCTGGAAATGCTGAGCGGACCACTGTATAATCTCCACCATCACACGGTTCTCTGAGCACCGATGCTTCTGGCAATGCTGCTAGATTTTTACAGCATTCAATGTGCAATATCTCAAGCACAGGAAATGCTACTATACCTGCATGCATTGCCTCCCAAAATCCATAAAGAACATCAAGATTAACTAGCTTAAGATCCTTAAGCTCTCCAATTGTGGAGGAGGTACAGCTGCTACACAGGAATTGCATTTTTCCCAAATCTTTCAAATGAAGAAGTTGTAGTTTTGCTAGCTGCTCTAATTCAGGAAGCTGCTCTGCTTTACTACAATTAGATAACCGAAGCTCCACTATGTTTTTCAACATACCCACCCAAGATGGAAAACTGGTGCCTTGGTAGAAATTTAGTTCTAGAGCTTGCAGTCCATCATGAGCTTTGAGACGCTCTGCCACCTCATGACATTGTAGTTCCTCCTCTTTACCTCTCGTCCACTCTAGTGACAGTTGTCTCAGTTCCTTCTTATTCTCAAGATTGGCTACTTTTGCATTTCCTCTCTCTGTCACTTTTTCCAGCTGCTTTAGCATTAATGAACCACCAATATTTAAATCTTTTAGCTCTCCAAGACTGCTGCAATTCAAGCCACTTCCCACTACAAACCATGTAATGGTTTGAAGCGAGGTGATAAGTCCAAGCTCTGGGGGCATGCACTCCAACTTCGAGCACCCATCTGTGTAGAGATGGCGAAGGGCAGTCATGTACTTCATTTGCTGAGGGAGTCTTTTCAGTCTGCAGCAGTTAGAAAGCTTAAGTGTCTGGAGACTATATAGGATGCTTATGTCTTCTGGAAGCTCTTTGATGCGTTCATTATCTGAGAGATCAAGGTACCTCAGGTGGCACAGGTGCTTTGGTTTTACTGACAAATAAGCCCTTGATCCATGCATAGAAACTGCTCGGAGAGAACTGTATTTTGATGAATCCAACACAGCTTTACCATAAACTCTACCAAACATCATTGTTTGTAAGGGTGGAGACATTTCCCTCATAGTACCAAATAAAGAGTTTAATATCTTCCTGTTTGTCCATCTTTGAAACAGTATATGGCGGGCAGCACTAGGAAGCAACTCACCACTTTCATGAAATTCATTGGTTATACAAACACACTCCTTTTCCGAAGCAGACAGTGCAACATCATGCATGAGGTCATGTATCTTCACAAAACTTGTAGAGTTGTACCCAACCCTTCTTTGCTCCTCATACTGGAAGAATGACCTTGAAACCATCTCATTGACAATCCGTTTACCCATGGCTTCAGCAGCTATCTTGTTTTGATCTGAAATATAACCATTGGCCATCCATAGTTGAATAAGCTTGTCCACATCAATCTGATAATCCTTTGGATACATAGCACAAAAAGCAAAGCATTGCTTCATGTCTGGTGGCAGGTCATTATAGCTAAGCTTGAGTATAGGTAGAATTCCAGTCTCATCGTCGCATATCATGCTTCGATGTAATACATTATCCCATTCTTCCTTAGTGGCCTTGTTACGCAATACAGACCCCAATGCTGTGGCTGCCAATGGAGATCCACCACACCTCTACGCAATCGGGCCAACCAAATCGACTAGCTCCCTCGGCTTAGTCTTCGGCAAACTGAAAGCCCTTGTTTCAATGATTTCACGTATGAATTCTGTGTCCAAAATTGCCACATCATGGTAGTTTTTTTTCCATGAATTGTTAGCTACTGTACCCATGAATTCAGCTATTCCTTTATCACGAGTCGTCGTCAATACCGCACTACCAACACCACCTTGTTTAAGGCATTCCTTCAACTTTTCCCATTTTTTCTCTTCCTTATTCCATACATCATCCAATACAAGAAGATACCTGTTAAGAACATTTTTCTGTTAGTACCTCTCTATGTGGATGAAAATAAAGAACTCATTTCGATTGGAGTGGCTAGTTCAAATAAAATTGATTGTTCTGGTCAAAATCATTTCCTGATGTGACCAGAGTGAGTAGCAATTGGGTGCGTACGTGGTGCTCAACTTGAGTCAGCTAGTGGATATTTGCATAAAAGGTTGCTAAACGGTCATTAAAATTATTGGCTTTGTGAGCTTTTGTGTTTAAGCTATATACAGCATATAGTCTACAGGAGAATCATATATAATGTGATGTAAGAAGAGATGAAAAGTAGTGATATAGACTGCATAGCTCTAGAACAAAAAAAAATAGTTAGAGCTAACACCATGTTTGGATGTGAGTGGGGGTGGGGATGGTGGTTTGACCTATATGGGAGTGCATACTGGTAGAACACAATAGTAGATACTTCTTACAAGTGACCATGCGAAAATAAAGAGTGAGATAATTAGATCCGTTTTTTGTGCTACTTTAATTTTACAACCCACCCACGCACAAACTTATTTTAGCCCAAAAAAAAAAATTAGGGGTACACAATACATGACATGACGTACTGAGAGTTTAGCAAGAATAAATAAAACATAAAAGCATGTTAGAAGGTGAGGGAGTTGAGTTAGCAACAATAAGATCTAGCAATAATACCTCTTTCCCCTAAGATATTCCTGAAGCTTGTTGAGTGCCTCCTCAAGGGTTTTCTCTGATACATTACATATTGTGTTGGCAAGATTATAGACATTGAAATCATCTGAGACACACACCCACTTTAGTAGCTGGAAATGCTCCTTGACTTGAGGGTCGTTGTAGATGAGTTGAGCCAAGGTGGTCTTCCCCAGTCCTCCTATTCCAACGATGGGAAGAACTAAGAGATCGCCATCGCTAGCTTGATGATTCAGCAACATGGCAACAATATCCTTCCTCTCCTTATCTCTAGATCTGCTAACAATATTTTTGGGATCAACAATTTTGGAATCCGTCTCACGCGACTCCTTCCATGATGGAGCCTCGAGCTGATGTTTGAAACCAAAGGTGTTCATTTCAGCCACAAGGACCTCCATAGCCTCAACAATGCTGCAAAGCTTGTTGCCCATCCTATTACGGAAGGTAACACGATTGTGAGTAGGAAAGAGTTTTACTCTAGCAACCATGCCAAGCTTGGTGATGTGCCCTTCCTTCTTGGCTCGACGACGGAGCGCCTCGTACTCGAACTCGTCAAAGACGTTGTTCGCCTGATATGCCACCGTCTTGAGCTCGTCAAGCCATGCCTTTACCCCTCCTCGATGAGACGCCTGCTTCTCAGCATCAGCCATGATGTCGAGGATGGCAGGCAGCTTGCGCTTGAGGATCTTGTGCTGCTTCTCCATGCCCTCCATCACATTGTACTGGTCAAGGAGGTAATTGGACACCTTGGCCTTCAGCAGCGACACCAGCGGCCCAACCACCAGGCTGGCCGCTAGTTCAGCCATTGGAGCACTCACTCAGATCTCCCGAGAACGCACGCTCAGAGCACAAAGGGGAACGCAATGGCTGAGCGGAGAAGGAATGGTAGAGTCTGGCAAAGCGCCCGGCTACTTTTGAGGAAAATATAGGGGTTCCTTGCATCTCGAGTTCCTAACTTGGGGCCAGTGCGGCCAAGTGGATGCATGGAAAAATCGTCATTCCAATTCAACAGCTCAGCACTAGGAATTCTTTTTAGCTCAGCCCGTCAGCAAGGCATCTTGATTGGTTGCTGTACCAAGTGGCCAAGTGATGGCATATATAAAAGTACGTCTGGTAGCTCTGGGTTGCCATAGGCTACTAGTAGTTAGTCCATGGAAAATCGGGAAGCCATCATTCCAGCTCGCAACAGCTCAGCACTGGCAATATTTTTGGACCTGACTGAGTAGTAGTAAACATTTAGCTCAGCCCCTCAGCAGGGCATCTTGATTATTTTTCTCCGGTGCAGGGCATCTTGATTGATTCTTGTATCCTATTAACATATAGTCACGTATCACACGGCTGGCCACATGAGAGCAATGTTCGTTCAGCCGCCCTTGGTGGAAAACGAGTACCCCGTCACATGGTTAGCGCTAAGACCAACAAAGCAGATGGGCCTGGCGCGGCCTTCGTTACCTTATTGTTCATAATCAAGTGGCAGATGATTAATAATCCCCTACTCATACTACAAGAAAATTGGCGTCTAGTTGGGGCAATTAAGTTATTTTAGTGATTCGGTGACACCATACGAAATGAGCCTAACAATGTGTGCTTTTCTTAGATAACGGAAAAGAAATTTTGGCTCCATCCATGGAAAAAGAGGAATTAGATGGCTGCAGGACAGGAGGCGATGCATCGAGGAGTGAACGAAGAACCGATGCAAGATTTGGAGTGGGCTCTTGGTGAATAAAAAAATTGAATTTGCACCTGCTGGTTACTTCTTCCACGCCGATTCGAAGGCGGAATGCACATCTCCGACCTCCGGGTGCCGTCTGAACGAAGCAGATCTCCAACCACCAGCTCCACGTGCGCAAAGGCGGAGGCGGACGTGTGGTGGCCACCAAGTAGGCTTGCCGTGGAGGTGTCGCCGTGTCGATGGTGGCTCGGGCCGGGGCCGGGGTGCCACGGAGCTCGGTGGCCGAGGTGATGGCCGTGGATGTGGCGGTGGGCGGTGGCAGCCATATACGCGGGGCCGGGGACGGGGCGGTGCAGAGCTCTGTGGCTGAGGTGGCGCCGTTGGAGGCGGCGGCGAGGGGAATCTCCGCTCGTCGGGGGATGCGCGGCACCGGCACCCTCCCGGCACGGCGGCGCTGCTTGAGCGGTAAGCGGCGGCAGCAAAAGGACTGTTTTTTATTTATTTTTTAAGATAAAAAAAAAGCTGCAGAAAAGGAGTTGGGAAGGCTTCCAGTGGGACCCACATTACTTTTGCATACCAGTATGGCATTCAACCTTTGGTTGGATATACTTGGATTACTTGCTGTACTTCCTCTAACAAGAAGATTGAAACGGCCATGAATCTCAGAATTCTGCTTTCGAACGGTATATCTCATCACTCACTCTGACGGTGAGTAAAAATGGAGCATATATCTATTCCTTCATGTACAAAACGAATAGGCCCGGTACCAACGAATTGTATCGATGTATATCTATGTATCTCGGCGCCGCGTTCAACCTCCACCTCTTGGTGGGCACGCAGCTGAGGTAGCGGCACCACGAGCAGTGCTCGTTGGCGTTGTACCCTCTGAACAGCAGCACCGTCGTACTGAGATGTCTTTTTTTTTTTTTTTTCCGACAGGGATCATTCTATTAAGAAGATACACAGTACATCTGGACTTATACAGAAAGGTCCCTAAACAAACTAGGAATCAGGCAACTGACCCTAGATAGTTCTCTCATCTTCTCCATCCTTCCTCGTCGCCGCCGTTGCCGCCGCCGCCGTCGACTGCAACCACCGGATTCCAGGTTCCTTCTCACGCCGGCATGGATACTCAATCTTGAGTTTTCTACATGGACCGGACCACCACCCACGCCGTACCTGATAGGTCGTGGTGGAGCAAACGTGGGGGAGGAAAAGGAACTTGCCCGGTGGCCACCGCCTCCGCCGGAGACGACATCGTCGTCGTTGAAGAAGAAGAAGAAGCTAGAGAAGACCAACCACCTACCACCTAACCTAACCCTAGATCTCACTGGACCACCGACGCCGCCGTCGAAGACGCCGCCGCCAAGATGGGAAGAGGTCCGGAGTACCATATTCCGATGCGCCGGCGTCGTCACCATCTCTTCGCCGTCGCCAGGACACCACCACCTCCAGGGCCTGCGCGAGGAAGCACGGACGCCGCCGGCGTCGACCGCACCGCCTTGGAGGACCGACTCCCCACGAGCTTGAAATCGCCGGGCACGAGCACGCCGTCGCCCCCGTCGGAGTCGCCGTCGCCGCCGCCGTCGCGAGCTCGGGGGCTCCCAACCCGACCGGCGAGGACCGGCCCTCTCCACCTCCGACGCCCAATGGGCCACCTGAGGGGAGGGGCCGGCCGAATCGCCGGCGGAACGCCGAACTCCCCCCGGTCGCCCGCGAATCGCCCTAGGGCTACTGTAGCCCTAGGTCGCGAGAGGAGGAAGGGGAAAGTGCTCGTACTGAGATGTCTTATGCTTGCGTTGTTTCACCGAGACGATCGGAGGAGCTGCAGCTGATGCTGTTGGTTACTGCCCGTCAGGTTGTGCTGCTGCTGATACACGTCTCTGCTGGGTGAGCCAGGGCGGATGAAGAAGACGAAGCCGAGGAGGAAGTCGGAGATGCTGGGTGAGCCAGGGCGGATGAAGAAGACGAAGCCGAGGAGGAAGTCGGTTTCACCGAGACGATCGGAGGAGCTGCAGCTGATGCCGTTGGTTGCTGCCCATCAGGTTGTGCTGCTGCTGATACACGTCTCTGCTGGGTGAGCCAGGGCGGATGAAGAAGACGAAGCCGAGGAGGAAGACGGAGATGCTGGGTGAGCCAGGGCGGATGAAGAAGACGAAGCCGAGGAGGAAGTCGGAGATGAGGCCACGGATGTGGGCGAAGTTGTCCACCCTGGGCAGGAGACCCAGCGCCAGGTTCACCACGATCACCAGCACGAGCATTAGCAATGCGGCCACCTGAATGAATGAAGAGTTACATACAGGAGAGACTCATACTGTTTAGTGTTTGTTCATTAATCAGGCAGATCTTATAAGTACTCAGGGATAAGCATTCGGACGAAATGAAAAGAGCCTTTTTCTCCGGAGCCATTAGAAAAAATGCCAATCTCGTCCAAACCACTGAAATTTTCATTCTCTCGCTGGTGCCCAAACTCAAAACTTTTGTTTCCCTGAAACCATTCCGTCCATACTCCGCTTGTTTTGCGCCGCTTCAGGGTCCTGACATGTGGGGTTGGCTATGCCAAAAGACCAAGTTGCCCATGGGCATAGATAGAAGAGGGGGGACCGCGTGACTTCGATCGCTGATTACTACTCTGTCCCCTGCCCCCCAAACGCCAGCGCTCGTGCTCGCAGAGGCTGGGGCGAAGCTCCCCCTGCGGCAATACCGCGCCTCATGGCGGTGCACCTCGGCGCGCGCCAAGCGGAAGCTTGGGCTTCACCTCCTGCCCTGGCACGGGACGGGCAGCACGCACGCATCGCCCGCGCGGCAGGACTTGCACGACGGCGACAAGCCTCTGGACTGCGCGTCGCCGCCAGCGGCCGCAGGAGGCTGCTGCTGCAGAAGGAGCTGGTCGAGCGTGGCGCGGAGGCCTGCGGCAACGCACAGCCAGTCCTCGCGCTCAAACGTCAGCTGCCGGAGCCGCTCCTCCGGCTCCACGTTCCAGCGGCGCGCGCTCCGGCTCCGACTCCATGCTCGCACATCGCCGGAGACGCAACCACTCGGAACTGCGCCACCATCGCCGCCGCGAGCTCCGGGCCTCCACGTCCGGGTGGGAGGCGAGTGCTATGTGGCGCTCGCGCGAACGACATCCTCGCTGCTCCGCGCTTCGCTCGCTCGCCCGCGGTGCGCGAGTGCTCCTGGCTGCGGGCGCGAGCTCCATCCGTCGTGCGGCGTGACGAGGGAGGTCCTCCTCATGGTGCGGTGGCGTGACGGCGGTGGCGGCCTCGAGCAGCAACAGCAGCCCTGGTGGCCGCGGGGGCGACCACCACCACCCGTTCTACTACGCCGGCCTGACGTCCGCAGCAGTTCCGAGCACATCTCCAACCTCCGGAGCGCCGCCAACCCCGCCGCCGCCCGCACCGCTCCCCGCCCTCGCGCTCCACCCGCACCACCACCTAGGGGGCGGCCACGCGCAGCACGACATGTCCGCCATGATGGCCGGGTACCACCACCACCTCCTCCAACCTCCGTCGCTGGCGCGGTAGCAGCAGGACCCGAACGCCGCCGCAATCTGGGCGCCCAAGGCGCGCGAGAAGCAGCAGCAGGCCGTGGCGCCCAACGCCGCCGCCCCGTCCGGCGAATTCTGGATGCTGCCCGTGTCCGCGAGCTCCGCCGCCGCCGCACGCCCCATGCGCGCGGGAGCTCCACGGGCCGCCAGCCCCGTCGCCTCGCGCCGCGAGCTCACTGCAGGCGCGCTCCGCCTCCGCGCCAGCCAATTCGTCCAGGAACGGTGGCGGCGGCCTCCAGTTCGGGTGAGCCATCCCACTCGGGAGAGGCTAGCGCCATGACAGAGGAAAGAGTGAGAGAGATAGTTTGAGTGACTGACAAGCGGACCCCACTGAAGGGTATAATGGTCTTTTGGTCCGTCCATTTGACACCGTTAAGCACAGAAGTGGACGGAATGGCTTCAGAGAAAGAAAATTTTTGAGTTTGGGCACCAGTGAAAGACTGAAAATTTCAGTGGTTTGGACGAGATTGGCAACTTTTCTAATGGCTCTGGAGAAAAAGGCTCAAATGAAAACCTGTTCTGTGTGAAACCTTGTTGGATTCAAGCTTCAGCGTGTGTCCTTCTGCTGGGTTTATCGCCGTTGCCGAGTTACAGCTTCTGCTCCTCCATTGGATGTCAGTGACAAGGCGAGGCGCACTTGGGTGTGGACTTCACTCTTCACCCAAGACGAAGTCCCAAAGAAATTAAAGGGAGGAGCAGAGACGCCCAAGCAGCCGTGGACGGCGACCTGTTAATTAATTATATAAATAAAGAACAAATCATCAAAGCTCGCTCAATAAAACTTCAAATATGTATGCTAACAATTCTGTTAAACTCTGCTTCCAAGTTGTCAACAACCTATATAAATTTGCTCCAATTATTAAACACAATGAAACTCAAGGCGTGGAAACAAAGAGTCCGTGCATTTACGAAAACTCTAGTGAAAAAAGTAGGGACTGGGTAATGCTCAAAGCATAAAGCCGCCTGGGCAGCCATGGACAACACAAGAATGACACATGACAAAGAATCCTCGAAATTCCATATAAGGTTTCAAATATATATCTGCTAATTCGGTAAAAATTAGCATGTAATAAGCGTTGGGATTTGAAATGACAGGGCAAACAGGTACGGCGGCATGTCCACCAAAGAAAAAATGGACAGGGCAGACATGCAAACACAAGATTTACGAATGCACCGTACGAGAAATCTTGGTGCGTACCTTCAAGATGGGAATCTAGATCCACCACGATGCCGCTGTTCAGTCGCTGCTGCAGAGCTGAAGGGAGCGATTTTATACCTGGGCACCCCTTAATTGTAAGCTGAAAAAGATATGAGTAATCCTGTGGTTCTGGCCCACTGGGCAAGGATGCCAGGCTTTTGCAATAGTGCAGAATGAGGTATTTAAGTTCTGAGAGATCAAAGATGCATAATGATTCTAGTGATCGCAAGTCTGGGCAATCAGTAATTGTTAGGTCTTTGGGTGCATCCAGCTTCCCTGATATGAACCTTAGTTTGGAGCATTTTTGAATATCAATTCGCTTGAGGGACGACGGAAGATCGGAAACCTCTGACAACCCATCACACCTGAATATTGTTAGATATTCAAGAGATGATGGGAGGAGGCCGCCCCGCATATTTAGTGACAGCTTCTCCTCAACAGGTGTGGACGCCGCCACGTCATTGGTATTACTAACCTCTTGATTTAACGGTTGGTTGCCATACAGAGACTCAAGCTTAGGACAGCCTTCAACATTAATCCCCTTGATAGCAAGGGAGTAGATGACCTCTACCAGGCTTTCACACCAAGTTATCTCTAGAAACTCTAGATGGGGCAAAAGTTGGCTCCTTCCTGTTGTTGCCTGGTCCGGACCATCTGCCACTGCGTATCCAATTAGATTATTGCAGCCACCAATCGATAGTCTCCGCAAGGGAATCAAGCTTTCGAATACTTTCTCAGGCCAGTAGACAAGCTCATCGAAGCGATAAATTTTCAGATCTTGCAGCTTCCCATAACAATTCCAGTGTGCTAGTGCGCATGGTTGGAAGAACAAACTGCAGCTGTACAGTTCCAGAACTACCACAGACGACGGATAGTCCCATTTCTCCTTACCATCTAGCTTGACGCCCCTTAAAGACAAACTGGACAACGACGTCATATATTTGATTTCTCCAAAAGAAATTTGTTGATTTACTTCACTCAAATTCAGTTCTTTGAGCTTTGGTGCCCTAGGTAGAGTTGTTAACTTTGGACATTTCTTGATAACAACAATCTCAAGCAAAGAGAATAGTGCAGGTTCTTCTTCACTTTTAAGGGAAGCCTCCCATCTCTCAAAGCTACACAAATCTTTCAATGTGAGCTTCTTCAACTCTGGAAATGCTGAGCGGGCCACAGTATAATCTCCACCACCATATGGTTCTCTGAGCACTGATGCTTCTGGTAATGCTGCCAATCTTTTACAGCCTTCAATGTGCAATACCTCAAGCTGAGGAAATGCTACTACACCACCATGCATTGAGAATAGTGTAGGTTCTTCTTCACTTTTAAGGGAAGCTTCCCATCTCTCAAAGCTACACAAATCTTTCAATGTGAGCTTCTTCAACTCTGGAAATGCTGAGCGGGCCACAGTATAATCTCCACCACCATATGGTTCTCTGAGCACCGATGCTTCTGGTAATGCTGCCAATTTTTTACAGCCTTCAATGTGCAATACCTCAAGATGAGGAAATGCTACTACACCACCATGCATTGCCTCAAAAAATCCATGAAAATCATGAAGATTAACTAGCTTAAGATCCTTAATATTTCCAAATGTGGAAGATGTGCAAGTGCTACATAGGAATTGCAATTTTCCCAATCCTTCCAAACGAAGGAGTTGCAGTTCTGCTAGCTGACAGAATGAAGGAAGTTGCTCTGCTTTACTACAATCAGACAACCGAAGCTGAACTATGTTTTTCAGCATACCCATCCAAGATGGAAAACTGGTGCTTTGGTAGGAACATATTTCTAGAGCCAGCAGTCCATCATGAGCTTCGAGACCCTCTAGCACCTCATGACATTGTTGTTCCTCCTCCTTGCCACTTGTCCATTGTAGTGACAGCTGTCTAAGTTCCTTCTTATCCACAAGATTGGCCACTTTTGCATTTCTTCTCCCTGTCACATTTTCGAGTTGCTTTATCATTAATGAACCACCAATATTTAAATCTTTTAGCTCTCCAAGACTACTACAATTCAAGCCACTTCCCACTACAAACCATGTGATGGTTCGAAGCGAGGTGATTCGTCCAAGCTCTGGGGGCATGCACTCCAACTCCTCACACCCATCTGTGTAGAGATGACGAAGGGCAGTCATGTACTTCATTTGCTCTGGAAGTCTACTAAGACGAGAGCATCCTGAAAGTTTAAGTGTCTGAAGATTATATAAGATGCTTATGTCATCTGGAAGTGCGTCCATGGCATAGTTATCTGAGAGATCAAGGTACCTAAGGTGGCACATATGATTTGGTTTTATTTGCAAATAATCCATTAATCTTGGCATAGAAAGTGCTCGGAGTGAACTAAATTTTGATGAATGTAGCACATCTTCTTGGTAATAACCAGATCCATCAAACATCAGTGTTTGTATAGGTGGACACTTTTCCTTCGTAGTACCAAATAAAAAATTTAATCTCTCTTTGTCTGCACTTGCTTGAAAAAGTATATGGCGGGCAGCACTTGGAAGCAACTCACCACTTCGAAAAAATTCATAACTTATACACACACACTCCTTTTCTGAAGCAGACAATGCAACATCATGCATGAGATCATGGATCTTCACAAAGAATGGTCTTGAAACCATTGTTTCCTCCTCATCCGGAGAGAAAGACCTTGAAACCATTATTTGCTCCTCATACTGGAAGAATGACCTTGAAACCATCTCATTGACAATCTGTTTACCCCTGGTTTCAGCAGGTACCTTGTTTCGATCTGAGATATAACCATTGGCCATCCATAGTTTGATAAGCTCGTCGACATTAATCTGATAATCCTTTGGATATATAGCACAGAAGGCAAAGCACTGCTTCATGTCAGCTGGCAAGTCATTATAGCTGAGCTTGAGTATAGGTAAAATCCCGGTCTCATCATCACATATCCTACTTCGATGTAATACGTCCTCCCATTCTTCCTTACTGGCCTTGCTATACAATACAGACCCCAATGCTTTGGCTGCTAATGGAGATCCAACACATCTCTACGCAATCGAACCAACCAACTTAACCAGCTCTCTGGCTTAGTCTCTTGCAACCTGAAAGCTCTTGTTTCAATAATTTCATTTATGAATTCTATGCCCAAAACTTCTACATCATGGTATTTGTTTTTCCATGAGTTGTCAACTACTGTACCCATGAATCCAGCTATTTCTTTATCATGAGTTGTCACCAATACAGCACTGCCGACACCACCTTGTCTAAGACATGTCTTCAACTTTTCCCACTTGTCAAAATCCTTATTCCATACATCATCCAATACAAGAAGGTACCTGTTAGCAACATTTTTATTGTTAGTACCTTTCTATGTGGCGGCCCTAAATCAAGCAGTAGAGCCTATGTTGCAAGGTACTCTGTTGAGTTGGCGCTTTATGGCGCGAGTTAAGTTGTATTTTGGTACCTATGTGTGTATTGGAGTAGGGTACCCTCCAGATTGTATGGTTTTTCTGGCCCGGTTTCCAGTCAAAAAACTGGGCTGACACTTGCCTTTTTTTTTCCTCGTTTAATAGAAATCCCGGCAAAACTTTTGCCGGCCTTTCGAAAAAAATAAAAAAAGTCATTCCAACTGGAGCAGATGGTTCAAATAACAATGATTATTTTGGTGCAAATTACCTCGTGTTCCTGATGTGACCGGAGGAGTAGCAATTGGGTGCGTACGTGGTGCTCAACTTGAAGTCAGCTAGTGGGTATTTGCATGCAAGTGTTGCTGTACGGTCATTACAATTATTGGATTTGTGAGTTTTTTCTCTTCAAAGTTATATACTTCATATAGACTATTTAACAAGGCTATTTCTAACACTTTCATACAGGTAATTTCATACAGGTAATTTTCAGGGAGACGTTTTGGATGCAATAGTGGTCCATACTGCAAAGAGAGGAGGATCGGTCTCTGTTCAAGATGGGAGATGGAGACGTTAATTCTTGCGGTCTTTGCGAAATTTTGATGTAGCTTTACGAACCATGTTGCAGACTAGTGTGTTTCCTTGTTTGCTTTGCTCTAGGTGGGCTGAAGTCTGATTTTTGCTCGTGGTGTGCAAGCCACACCCTAAGGCTTTGATTTGTACTCTCGATTATCAGTTATCATGTGCGGTTGATAAAGGCTAAAACTTTGTTCCCTTATCTAATAAATGGTCAATAGGAGAATAATAATGTGGTCGTTTTTTTTCTCTTTTGCTGGATGGAGCTGGCAATTATGATGTGATCTAAGAACAGATGAAAAGCTGATACATAGGATACTACTTTACTTTTAGAGTAAATTGCACCGCCGGGTGATCGCATCTTCTTCGGCTGGCAACGAGGCTATCATTGTCGGCGTCGGCCATATCTGTAGCTAGCATGAGAGAACGGTGGAAGGGATGGGAGGGGGCCGTCCCCTTCAACAAGGGTATAGCCATTAGAGAATTGAAAAAAGGATAGAAGGGCCAGGTCCGCTGAGCAAGCATGGATTGAGCGTGTAGGTTCGTGGCTAACTGCGTCAACAATCACGTCAGCTTCTAACCCTCCTAATATCTATTTTGGACCTAGATGAGATCTCTTAAATACATTTGGATGCCAAAAGTACGATCTCATAGTTTGGGGGATCCAGATGAAACTCGTTCAATACTTTTGGATGCCAAACGTGCGATTTCGTAGTTTGAGGACCCAGATGAAACTCGTCCAATACTTTTGGATGTCTACTGTGCATTTTCATAGTTTAGGGACTCAGATGAAATCAACCTAATACTTTAGGGACCGGCCATGCAATTTACTCTTATTCTTATAACCTATGTGGATTGCATACCTGTAGAACAATATTGTGGATATTTCTTACCTATGACTATGCCCAAAAAAACATGAAATAATTGGACTGCCTTTCGTGATATTTTATTTTTACAACCCACGCACAAAATTATGTTAGCAAAAATGAAATCGATAGGGGTACCCAATACATGACATGATCTACCAAGTGTTAACCAAAAATATAAAACAAAGGGCTCAAAACATAAAAGCATGATAGAAGTCGAGTGAATTCAATTAGTAGTAAGCTGTAGCAATACCTCTTTCCTCTAAGATGTTCCTGAAGCTTTTCGAGTGCCTTCTCCAGGATTATCTCCGAAGCATTACATATCTTGTTGGCAAGATTACAGACATTGAAATCATCTGAGACACACACCCACTGTAGTAGCTGGAATTGCTCCTTGACCTGAGGGTCATTGTAGATGAGTTGAGCGAGGGTGGTCTTGCCTAGTCCTCCCATTCCAACGATGGGAACAACTAAGAGATCGCCACTACTGCTAGCTTGACAATCGAGCAATATCCCAATAATTTTCTTCTTCTCCTTCTCTCTAGATCTACTAACAATACTTTTAGGATCAACAATAATGGAATCCATCTCACGCCACTGCGTCCATTCTGGTGCGACCTTGACCTCAAGCTTGTTGAATCCAAAGGTGTTCATTTCATCCACAAGGACCTTGAAGGTGTCAACAATTCTGCGAAGCCTATAGCCCATCCTGATACGGAATGCAGCACGGTTATGAGTAGGGAAGAGTTTTACTGCAGTAACAACGCCGAGTTTGGTGATGTGCCCATTCTTCTTGGCTCGACGGCGGAGCGCCTCGTACTCGAAGTCATCAAAGACCTCGTTCGCCTCGTACGCCGCCGCCTTGAGCACCTCAAGCCAGTTCTTCACTCCTCGGCGAGGCACCTGCTTCTCGGCATCGGCGATCACATCGAGGATGACAGGCAGCCATCGCTTGAGGGTGTTGTGGTGCTTCTCCATGCCCTTCATCACATTGTACTGGCCCAGCAGAGAGCTGGACACCTTCTCCTTCAGCAAGGACACCAGCGGGGCGACCACCAGGCTGGCCGCTAGTTCAGCCATTGGAGTGAGCACTCAGCAGAGCAGAGTTCTGAAGAACACACAATGGTAGGGTGTGGGCAAGCTGAGAGCTCTTTGGTAACCTGTATATGAGGCTAAAGCATGAGAAATCTGCTTTTGACGATTCCGTCTCTAAAAAATAAATATGCGCTCGGAAGGAATTGTCGCTTGCATCGATCGTGGGCCCGTGCGCTTGTGACTTTTTTGTCGCTCATGGCATCTAGAATGGTTTGGTAGCACGCCAGCGCCACTCTCTAGTGCTCTTCCTGTTCCTGTGATCGCGTCGATGTCGGAAATAATGGAGGGACGGGGCCACCGGGGGCAAAGCGATTTGGTGTGGTGGAGCGGAGATGATAGAAGAGAATTGTCCGAGTAAAGCGATTTGGTGGAAAACAGAGTAGGGCTGGGCATCCACTTACTAGCTTTGCCCGTCAGCACAGCAGGGCATCTTTGTTTGCTTTAATCAAATCAAAGGAAAAGCAATGCATCTGTTCCTTCATGTCCACGCTGAGGAACCTTTATCGATAGTGGATATCGGTTGCACAAATGGAATAAATCCACTCTCTAGTGGCAAAGGAATAAACTGCAGCTGCACAACAAAGGCACCTAATGAGAAAATTGAAACTGGAACCTCTAGTACCTGTTTCGGAAGTGGATGTTTGTTCATCATCTCACTCTGACTCTAACGTACAGTAAGTAAAAATGGAGAATCTATCTATTCCTTTCCTTCCTTCATGTAGTACACATTAAAAAATGACCAGCGAACTGTCTATATAGTGCTACACAGCAAAGTGAGCATGCTGTAAGTATATACTCTTCCATAATTGCCTTATTCACGCAAGAGAGAGAGAAATACTAATCAAGCAACTAATATATCATTAAATTTGCAATTTTTGAGAGGTAACTTCAGATCCCCTTCCTTCTAGTAATGTCCCAATTAGAGGAATGGGGCCTAGTAGAGGCGGTTCTATAAAAATCCTTTTCTACAAGCAACTGATAATACTAGCCGCCTCTAAAAATAAACATTTTCAGAGGTACCAACTACCTCTCAAAAAGGATTTGTATACATGACTTTGTCTCGGAGGCCAAGGATGTGCCACTATATGGGTGGTTCCTAATTGAGCCGCCTCTATCTATCGTAGTACCAATAAAAAAAATGGTCCCTCTACAAACCATTTTTGTAGTAGTGATTGATCTGTTACGTCTACTAGTGTAAAAATGATTTCTAAAGGTGTCTTATCATACCTTATCTTAGCCATGGTTGGGTAAAAAATTCCCCTAAAATGGTTGCAATCCTTTATTTTCATGGGCAGGCAGGTAACAACTGGCTCCACAAATTGAATTTCTATAAGTGGTTGGTAATTTGACTTGCCTGCAAAAATAGATGCAAAAACAAATAATCACAGTATTTTCAAAATTGTGTTAGATGAAGACGAGCGTTATATCAAAGTTATAGAGCTCAAAGAGATCTAAACTTTGCGATTGATGTTTTTTTCATTCGAAATATTTTAGGGTAAAAAATATATGTTTAAAGTTTTGTACTTCCTCCGTTCTAAATTGTACTTCACTTTGACTTTTTTTGGACATCCATTTTACTATACATCTAGATAATATATTATGTCTACATGCATAGTAAAATAGATGTAAAGAAAGTCAAAGTGAACTAAAATTTGGAACGGAGGAAGCATTAGTTTTATTTTTTCAAAAGTTTTAAAACAACCACAAATGGAGATCTGCTCTATACCAAAGCATATAGTGCTCAGCGAGATGAGATCTAAAGTTGTGTAGTCCAAACAATTTTCATTTAAAATTGTTTAAACAGAGCTTTGTAGTTCGAAGTTTTTTCATTTGAAATGGATATCAGATGCCGATAGTCAAACCACTGGCAAGCAAATTATTCAGTTATACATATGCACAAACATTAGAATCATATTTTCATGATATGGTCAGAAGGTTAACATCCAAAAATGGTTGCTCCTGAAAAGCAGCAGCAGGAGGATCAGAGAGGACGCTCTTGCCGAGCGGAGAGGAGGTAACAAGATCAGAGAGGACGCTCTTGCGGAGCGGGGAGGAGGTAGCAGGGAGTTCTTTAAATGGGCTCGCCATGGACCCTACTTATATTTACGCCCGACAACCATATATACGTCTCGGGGCTTGGGTTTCCGGTAGTGGAGTGGCGGCGCCTATGCCGATCTTCTTTCCCCATCCCTTCCTACCCGAATCTTTTGAATCCATCACACCAATTCGGAAATAAATCCTTGATTGAATCGCTGATCCGTTCCTCCTTTATCTGATTTCATCAGTTCGTTACCTCCGCCGGTGTGTTCCTCTGCTTCCTCTTGTCGGTGCCTTTTGCTCCTTTTTTCTTTTTTTTTTTAGAGAAAAGGGTTTCTCCCGCTTTTGTATTACCAAAAGCATCAAAACGAGTTGACAGCATTCACGTTACATGACTGTAACGCCTGAACAGGTTCATACCTAAGTGTACTTAAAGAGGGAGACTCATGCTCCACCAAATTCGAAACACCAGCAACCGGACTTAACAGCGCCGGATCCAACACTCGACCACTACTATCTAGATTACTCTTAGCTTCAACCAAGCTTGTGGGCACTCTGACCGAAAGCGGTGCAACCGATTGACCCGACCCTGATGACGAAATGTTCCTCCCCGACGTCCACTGAAGTTGAGGCGGCAAGCTTGCTCTTCTTTCCAGGGAAGCTGCGAAGTCCTCCAGTCGTTGCTGCTCCTCCATCTTGTATAGCGGCAGCCAGCCCCTGACCATCTTTGCGATCTTCAACATCAGCTGTTCCAGTCCCCTCCACATTGTACCCTGAAAGAAAACATTGTTCCTTAGTTTCCACAACGACCATAACACTGCAGCAGAAATAGCATTCAAAACCACATGTTTTCTGTTAGAAACCCACAGCCGAGCCACTGACTCAAAATTAGACCCAATATCCACCTTGAAGTACTCATTTACTAGAGCCCGGGTTAGTTTGGCCACAAGGCCTTCAAAGAAGAGATGATTGATCGTTTCTGTTTCAGAACAGAAGACACAAATAAGATCAGAGACCTCTTATCTCTTGGACAAATTGTCCCTTGTAAGAATCTTGTTTTTGGTTAGTAGCCATAGGAATATCTGTACTCTAGGCGGCACATTGACTTTCCAGATGGCGCTTTCAAACACAGGAACAACTCCTCTACGAGTTATCATAGCGTATAGCGACTGCACTTTATACCTACCTAAAGAGGTGTAGCACCACATAATGTGGTCCTCCTCCTCAGTCAGGGAGATAGTCTCCATGATCGCGCAAAGCTCATACCATAATGCCATAACTTTACTGTCCACAGTTCTTCGAAATGTGAGCATCAGATTCTCACCATCCCAGACCTCCCCAATAGTTTTCCCCTGCTGCTCATTAACAATGTAGTGCGGCCAGAAAACCGTAGCCAGGGATATATTACCCAGCCACACATCCTCCCAAAACCTCACTTTTCTCCCATTACCCACCTGCCATCTAATTCCTAACAGGGCCGCCTTCATAGCCCACATCATTCCTTTCCAAAAAAGAGAAGCCCCCTCCAAAGCACAACACAAGACATTAGGTTTGTTAGTTTTGTACTTGTAGTCAACAATATCATTCCAGATAGCATTATCATTTAACTGATATCTGAAGATTCAGGCCCCCAGTAGAGATAAGTTAAGGCTACTTAGATCCATCACACCTAGCCCCCCATCCTCTTTTTTCATAGAAACTAGCTGCCAGTTAGCCAAGTGGTATTTATGTTTATCCCCAGTGTCATTCCACAGGAAATGACCCATCTGACAATTAATAGCATTTATGGTCCATTTGGGGAACTTAATCACAACAACAAATAGATTGGAATACTTGCTAGACATGCCTTCAATAAGGTTAGTCTACCAGCATAGGACAACAGTCTACCCCTCCACCCAGCAATTCTTTTGATGATTTTATCTACTACAGGTTGAAGATCTTGCCTTCTTAGTTTTGTGTAATGGAGAGGCACCCCCAGATACTTTATTGGAAACTCACTCCTCTTGCAGCAAAAGACTTTGGCAAAGCCATTAGCTTCATCCTCACTCAACCCAATTGTTAAGAGCTCGCTCTTGTCATAATTGATCTTCATCCCTGACATATTTTCAAAACACACTAACAACCACTTCAAAGTGCTGGCTTTTTGCAAATCATTTTCCAGGAAAAGGAGGGTATCATCAGCATACTGGAGGCTGATGATCCCTCCTTCCCTCACTTGTGGCATCAGGCCAGTGATCATGTCCAACTTAGATGCTTTCATAAGCATTTTTGTGAACACATCAGCAACTAGGTTAAAGAGCAGGGGTGACAGAGGGTCCCCCTGTCTCAGACCTTTTCCAGGTTTAAAGAATGAGCTATTCTCATCATTCATCCTAATACATAAGGAACCACCTCTAACCACTTTTCTAATCCAGCCTATCCACTTAGGCCCAAAACCTCTAGAGCGTAGCATTTCCTCAAGGAATTCCCAACTGACTCTGTCGTAGGCTTTCTCGTAGTCAAGCTTAAGCATGACCCCTTTCTCATGTTTCCTGTGGAGCTCATGAATTATCTCATGTGCTGCCACCACACTCTCCAGGATGTATCTACCCTTAATAAACGCCGACTGGTTTGATTCAACCAAACGATCAGCCACACTCACAATCCTATTATTCATCATCTTAGCGAAGATTTTGAAGTTGCAGTTCAGCAAACTAATAGGTCTAAACTTCTTAAGAGCCTTGGCCTCACGTTCTTTTGGTATTAAAGTAATCATACCATAGTTTAGTCTTTCTAGGTTTAAGTCCCCCTTCTCAAAACTGTTCACCATGGCTAGCAGATCATTTTTAATCAAGTTCCCAAAATGCCGATAGAACAGAAAAGGTAACCCATCCGGCCCAGGGGCTCCATCAGCATAAGACCCAAACACCGCCTCTCTAACCTCATTCTCAGAGAATTCTGCTTCCAAAAACAGATTCACTAAGCCTTTTGCTCCTTCTCCCGAATCCTTCATCGTCGGCCGCGAGTGCTGCTCCGTCCTCGTCTCGATTCGCGCTCGTTGCTGCTCTCTAGCCCCGTTCTGCTACCTTGCATCTCCCTGCAGCCACCCAGCACCCTTTCCCCCGTCTTCTACAACGCGATGAATGCCCCTGCTCCGTGTCGCGAGCTGGCCGTGTCCGAGTCGACCAAGACGCCGTGTGCGAACCCCTCTCCCGAGCGTTCTCTCCCCAACATTGCTCTGCTGCCTTGGCGGCGAGGCATCCTGGAGCTCGTGCTCTGGCCGCGAACGTCCTTGATGGCGGACGTCCTGCTGTTAGTGCTGGTGCTCCTGCTCTGCCCGTGGTGTTGCTACTCGTCCTTCACGGTTCACGTCCTGGTCTTGGTGCTGATTCTGGTGCTGCTGCTGGCGCTTGGTGCTGGAGCTCTATCATGGAAAGGTTCTGGCCTAGGCGCAGCCATGATGACCTTATCATGGAACTGCCAGGGCTCAGGCGGGAGACTTAGCAATTCCAAGATGACCCATCTCGCCCGGTTGATGAACTCCACAAAAGCCCAGTGCCAGCGGTTGGTCAATTTGGAGGGCTATGGCTCATCTGGAAAGACAATATCAGCATTTCTATAGTACATCAGTCGCACTACTTTATCTTCGCTTTGTGTAATAACCATCTAGACAACAATAGTTTTCATATACGGTGATCCTCATCATCGTAACACCACCTATATATGGCAGCAGATCACCAATTTTGTTGTAAATAATAGTGGCTTGCCTATGATATGTACTGGGGACATGAATGATCTTATGTATGCTCATGAAAAATCCGGTCCTGGCAGGCCTGATCGTAGGCATATGGACGCTTTTTGCAATTATGTTAAACAGTGTGGATTTGTTGATTTAGGCTATAGCGGTCCGGCTTATAGTTGGTCTAATTAACCACACTCAAGGAACCTTTATCTGTTTCTGTTGACGGTTGAGAACTGAGACCGATGCATCGTCCTTGCTGGCACAAGAACGAGTCAAATTAAGCACTGCAGGACTCGAGGCGATGCATCGACGAGTGAGGGAAGAAGAACCGACGCAAGGTTTGGAGTGGTCTCTTGGTGAATAAAAAAATGAATTTGCACCTGCTGATTGCTTCTGCCACACCGATTCGAAGGCCAAGGCAAATCTCCAACCTCCGTGTGCCGGCTCACCGAGGCAGATCCTGCATTTTTTTTACCGGACGGTTTACGCGGTAAACCGCGGTTACCGAGGTAACTGGGCCAGTCGGTTCGGTCCGGACCGGTTCGGACCGGCCCAAATTTGAATTCAAAGTTCGAAAAAAAAAATGCTGAAAAAATTCCTAAAAATAGCTCATGAATTATAGAAACCAATGGTGTAAAATTTTCTCAAATTTGAGGTTGTTTGATATGAAAAAATTCAAATTTCAGTTGGTGAAAAAAAACCGTCCCGGCCCGTTAAGGCCCATTAGGCCCCAAAGGGCACAAAACGCGCCGGGAGTTGCGGCGGGGGGGGGGGGGGGGGAGGGGGGTCAATGCCGCGGAAGGCCGGCTTACCGGGCGGTTAGCCCGGCTAGCCGCCCCCGCCCCACCGCGTCCGCTGACCGGCCGGATCCACGGCTAACCGCTCGGTTTTGGTGGTTAGCCGAGCGGTTAGCCGGGGACCGCCGGGTTAGGTGAGTTTCTTTGTTTTTTTTTTATTATTTAGAGTAGTTTTAGCTTTAGGATTTAGGTAGGAAATGGTTGTGCTAGTGTATGTGTTAGGATTTAGGGCCCGATCTATGATTTAGGTAGGATTTGAAGTTGTAGGGTATGATTTAGGTAGGATTTGTGGTAGGATGGATGTATTTTTTTTTGTTATATATTGTTGAGATACATTGTATTTAGGTGTGACTTAGTGACTTTGGCACTTGATATATATTATTTACATACATTTTGTGCACTTGGTGTATTTATATATTGGTATGTATATGATGTTATTCGTTTATGTGTAGATAATGTCGGCGTAAAGAGAGTTACGTATGGGAGCATGGTCAAAATCTTGCTCCGGATGGTATTGCAATTATTGTAAAACGACGAAATATGGCGGTGGTTGCACTAGATTTAAGCAGCATTTGGCAGGGCGCGGGGCGGATGTCTTGCATTGCAACAGAGTGCCACCAGATGTGCGTGAGTTCTATCAGCGAGAGCTTGACAGAGCTACGCAAAGAACCAATGAGCGGGCTCGAGTAAAGCTGGCACAGGAGGCGGCTGCACAAGAGGGAAACCAGCCCCTTGGTGAGGAGGAATATGAGGCTCAGTTGCAGGCAGCACTAAACATGTCGAGAACACAATATGAGTACGAACAATCTGTTCGACAAAGAGGAGGTAATTACGAGCGTGGAGGGGGTAGTGGTAGTGGCGGTGGTGGTGGTGGTGGTGGTTCGCGTGGGGGGAATCCTATTCAGAGGATGTTTAGTAGAAGAGCGAGGATCACGAGGGAGACTCGTGGTGGTGGAGGACTATAATGCGGCGTCGGTGGGAGTAGAGGAATGTACCAACCAAGGATTGATGCGGCAAGTGGACACGAAGGGGAAAAATGCAAAGAAAGCAATTGGTAAAGCTTGGTCAAAGTGGTTCCATTACACGGGAATCCCGAGGTAGAAATGCGAGACAATCCCTACTTTATCGGTGTGGTCCGAGAGACACGAAGCATGGTAAGTACCTATACTTGCGATTTCGGCCTTTTGTATCTTTCCATATTCTCATTATTTGCCTATGGTTTCAAAGGTGAAGGCATCATGTCACCCTTTGGAAGGGAGATTGATGGCAAGTACCTAGAACGAGAATGAGAAAGACTTGAAGATTAGGTACGCAAAGTTTAAGAACGAGTGGCCCAACTTTGGCGTCACGTTGATGTGTGATTCTTGGGTGGCCCCACTAGAATGAGTGTCATAAACTTTCGATATATTGCAATGGGATCACATGGTTTCACAAATCTATTGATGCAACCTGGATTAAGTCAAGATGCGAACTATCGTGCATGGTACCTCCTAAACATTGTTGTCTTGTTATCCATTTTTCTGTATATACGTACAAGAGGCTAATATGTTGTGCTTCTTTTTCAGGAGATTCGCAAGGTGGTGCTTGAGATTGGCGCCAAGCATATTGTCCATGTGGTCACTGACAATGGTTCCAACTTTAAGAAAGCTTGCAACGATCTGAAAGATGAGTTTGAACACATTGTTTGGACACCTTGTCTGGCACACACCATCAACTTGATGTTGAAGGATATTGGTGAAAGGCCCGATCATGCAGGTATGATAAAAGCATGCAAGCGAATTTCAAGTTGGTTGCACAACCATAATAAGTTGAATGCAATGATGAGGAAAGCAATCGGCGGTGAGTTGGTCAAGTGGTGTGCCACTAGATTTAGGACCAACTACATGTTTCTAGAGAGCTTTTATCGTAAACGTGCAGAGTTCATGTAGTGGATGGCATCTGCTGAGTTTATGTCAAGCAAGTGGGCAAAAACAGAAGAAGGTCGGTATGCTCATGCAAGGATGTCAAACTTGCAGTGGTGGGAGGGATTGGGATACATCATCAGCACAGTTGCACCAATTTACAGGTTCCTTCGCTTCGCCGATCAAGACAAGCAGGCCAACATGTGTGCAGTGGTGTACGAGTACCAGAACTGCAAACGTGAGTTGCAGTCGTTCTTTGGAAGAAATGTGCAGACATGGAATGAGTATCTTGCTATAATGGACCGAAGGATTCATGACGTGTACATAGGGACGTATGTGGGTCCAGGTATGATATAAACGACTTATATTTATTTACCCCGCTATATATATTCAACATGTTGCTTATTTGAATCAATATGTTGCAGCTGCTGTACTAAATCCAAGGCTTGCATATACTATGGAACCAACTGCAACAATGTTTGCTGGCCTCAAGGAGGCTTTTCTGAAAATGACGGATGTGAACACCGCCATGCAGGCATTGCAGGAGGCAGAGATGTTTCGACAAAAGGTTGGTGAGTTTGCCACAGAACTGGCCGCTAAAATGGCAATGGATTACAGGATAGCCCCATGTAAGAGTACTCTCGACACCTTGTTGGTTTCCTATTGGGATATATAGCTAACATGCTTTGTTCCACTTGCAGCGGCCTGGTGGATGTTATTTGGTAGAGAGACTCCTAATTTGCAGCGCCTTGCCTTGCGGCTTGTTTCACAATGTATCTCCTCATGTGGATGCGAGCAGAACTGGAGTACTTTTGCCTTGCTGCATACGAAGGTTCGCAATAGGTTGTCCCATAAGAAACTAAACAAGCTTGTTTATGTCCAGTACAAACTTCAGCTGCAACTTACGGATGTGGCCCCACCAAGGCATGATCAAGTAGATTTTATTGACCAGTTCGCCGAAATCTCAGTCTATGACCGGAGCAATCCGGTTAGGGAATGGATGGAGTATGGTAGATCCAACAGTGCTCCAGTTCTTGATGAGGATTCTGACAAGGTCGACGTCCCTCTGCCATCACAAGTTGTCAGGTACGTTATATATATACAAATGTCTGTGTTGAGTATATATGACATCTTGGATTTTGACTTGCGTGCCTGATTTGTTTGTGTTAGCAGTGACCACATAGACCCAGAAGATCTACGTTGGGCTACAGGGCATGATAACATCAGTGATTGGGCACGACACAATGTGGGTTCCAGTCACCTCGGGAAGAGAAAGATGCAGATGTCGCCTCCTAAGGGTCAACAAAAAAGAAAAAAAGGAAAAGGAAAATCAGTGACCAGTGACATAGAGACTGAGGATGAGCAACGGACCCCGCCATACTATTCTGAGGATAGCCAGGCTCGTGCTAGTGGTGACTCTGATAGTACTGACGATGACAGTGACGGTGGCGGTGGTGGTGCTGGTGGGAGTGAAGGTGGCGGTGGTGGTGGGTATGAAGGTGGTGGTGGTGGCTATGAAGGTGGTGGTGGTGGTGGTAGTGGCGCTGGTGGTTCTGGTTATGCAGGTCTTCATTTCACAGGTATCCATTGCACCTACATTCGCACAGTTTTTTCTGTCCATGACTACTAATTATTGTTGATTGCAGGCGAGACCGACTTCACACATGCTACTCAAGACCATGGCCATAGACAACCGACATCGCAGAGGAGATCATATGCACCGACGGACTACGACACCCCACAGTACTCTTCTTCCTCCTACAGCGATACCTCACAGTCTACTTATCACTATCCCATTCCTGACATGAGCGTGCAGCCAACAACTAGATGGGTGTATGAATGGGAAGACCCCAATTTTTACAGAATATTAGTTCAGGATTGGGAGACAACAGTAGTATGGACGGGCCAAACTTGGCAACAATACAAGGCTGACCTGCTTAGACTGAAAGGTATCTCTCTTATGTCCACCACCGAATATGAAATGTCGTGCCGACATGGGGTCTTCCCATACATCCTCCAGAGTGAATGAGACTATGTGCTTGTGTTTGTGTATGAGACTATGTATTTGTATACGACGATTTATTGTTGCTTCGGAGACTATGTATTGGTTTGTAGTTGTAACCGACTATGTATTTGTATTCGACTAAATATTGTTGCTTTAGTGACTTATGCTATTTATTACCGCATTGTGTTGTCTGTGAACATTAATAGGTGCAAAAAAACTACCAAAAAAATGTGTTTATTCAAGCAAAAAAAAATACTCGGTTTGGAGCGGTTACCGACCAAACCGGCCGGTTAACCGGCGGCGAGCCGACCAACAGGGCCATTTGAATTCAAAAGGCCAACCGGCCGGTAACCGGGCGGTTTCCGTACAAACCGCCCTGTTTACCGCGTCCGGAGGCCGGCGGTCGGGACGCTTCAAACGGTAAAAAAAACCGAGGGCAGATCTCCGACCGCCGGCTCGAGGTGGGCAAAGGCGGAGGCGGACAGTGTGGTGGCCACCAAGTAGGCTGGTAGTGGAGGTGTCGGAGAGGTGGTGGCCAAGGGCGGGGCCAGGGTGCCACAGAGCTCGGTGGACGAGGTGGTGATGGCCATGGATGTGCCGGTGGGCGGTGGCAGCCATGGCCCATGGGCGGGGCCGGGGCGGTGCGGAACGCTGCTGTGGATACGGTTGTGTCGTTGGAGGCGACTGGTGGCGGCGGGAAAAAGGGATTTCTTTTAAGAAAAAGAAAGAGAGGCAGGAAAAAAAGAGTCGGCAAGCCTTCACTCCCAGTTGCACGCCATTACGCCGCAGGTAGAGGGCAACGTCGCCGTTTGGTGGATTGAGAGTCGAGGCAGAGTTGCAGCCGACTCGCGGAAGGTCTTCGACGCGGTCGTCCTACTCATCACCTAGCGAATTTGGAAGGAGCGAAACGAGCGGGTCTTCAGGCACCGTTCAGCTTCGGTGCAGGGGGTGTGCAGCGAGATTCTCAGGGAGGCTGAGGATTGGGTTTCGGACAGTTTCGTGTCGGTAACAGCTATTGCTCAGCTAGTGTCGCAGAACAGTGTAATAGTTTAGTACATTCGTTAAGGATCTAGTAGCTAGGAGCGGCCCTTCGCGGCGCTTTGCCGGTGTCTTGCCGCCATCGCGTCGCGTTTTTACCCCCTCTTAATGAAAAACGGGTGAAGACCCCGTCGCGAAAAAAAAACTTTTTCTTATGTGGGACCCACATTGATTTTTACCAGAAACGGAATCCTTCATTTCTTGGTGGGATTACGTTGCTATGTACGTATATACTACTACTTTCCGTGCGAGTGTGCAGATGCAATAAGAAGATCGAAAGGGCAGTAAATAATCTCAGCAATCTGTTTTCGAGTTGTATGTTTTGTTCATCATCTCACTCTGACACACAGTGAGTAAAAATGGAGCATCTATGATCTATCTATTCCTTCATTCATGTACACAAAGAATAGGGAATGAAAGGCATAGCTAGGTGCAGAGCTGGTTGCAGAGGTCGTGGATCCTGCCCTGCGACGCGTCAGCGGCCGATGCCACAACATACGTCTGGTTCTTCCCGCCGGCGCAGACGAGGGTGAGCGTGTTCTCCTGCTGCGTCGCCGTGCACGTGGTCGGCGACGCGTCGCACCTCCACTTCTTGGTAGGGACGCAGCTGAGGTAGTGGCACCAACTGCAGTGCTCGTTGGCGTTGTACCCTCTGAACAGCAGCACCGTCGCCACCGAGAACCCGACGACCAGCAGCACGGCGGCCGCCAGCCACAGCACGTACTGGTACGTCTTGTGCTTGCGTTGTTTAACCGAGACGATCGGCTGAGCAGCTGATGCCGGTGGTTGTTCGTCGGATTGCGCTGCTGCGGAGACTCGTCTCTGTTGGGTGAGCCAGGCGAACTGAGGGCGGATGAAGAAGACGAAGCCCAAGAGGAAGCCCGAGATGAGACCGCCGATGTGCGCAAAGTTGTCCACCCGGGGGAGGAGACCCAGGGCAAGGTTCACCACGATCACCAGCACTAGTGTTAGCAATGCCGCCACCTGAATCATTGAAGAATTACATATAGCAGAGACTATAATGTTCACTGTTTATTCATTCATTAATCAGGGAGATCTTTTGCGAAAGATGGAGCTGACGGAAATGCAAATGTACCTTGTTTGCGTAGAGTGACCAGTTTGTTATGAGTTCAGAGAGCATGGAGCCAGTGAGCCCGAACAGAGCACCGGAGGCGCCAACGGAGACATCTGACTGTATAGAGAGCAGACATTCAGGCTCCCGCCGAAGCCAGAGATGAGGTAGACCAGACCGATCCTCACTGCACATTGCATTGCTTCTGGTTATTGCTTCAGTCGATGCAAATGCAAAAGCATCCTTCTTTCATTGTCTGTATGTAGTATGTAATAACTCCTGCTTCAGACCGCTTCACTACACTACCACAGCATTTTATTACGTAGCATATATAGCAAGAGAAACCATTCCGGGCATCATCGGGCCCTGACACGCACTCTGATCCAAAGCTCCTCACCAAAGCATGCTTATCATATCATGAGCTGTATATATACAAATAACCAATAAAGCACCAATGAAACTGATTACAATATCAATAAATGGCGCTACATACTAAATAAATATCTCCTCTTGTTTTGGAACTCTTTCTCCATCTCATTCTGACTCCCACAGTAAAATCGACAGCATCTATCCATATAATAGCAATATTAATAGTAATAATTCTTTGGTGCACACAAAGAATAGCCAACGACTAATCTATGTACACACAGCTCAGAGATCCAGCTGCATGCAGAGAAGATCCTTCTCATGCGTCGCTTCTTGTTCTTGCAGATGAGTTTCAGCTTCGGTGTGTCCTGCTGCTGGATCGCCGGTGACGAGTCACTGCTGTTTCTCCTCCATGTCAGTCGATCGGTGGACGAGTTGCTGCTGCTGCTTGCAATTTAAACGGAGGAGCAGAGACGCCCAAGCCGCCGGCGCCCTGTTAATTAATTATATAAAGAAGAAACCATCAAAGTTCGCTCAATAAAACTTGAAATGATTCGGTCAAACTCTGCTTTATCAACAGCTTGTATTAATTTGGTCCAATTTTAAACACAATGCAACTCACGGCGTGGATGGAAACGAGAGTCCATGCATATATGAAACTCTAGTGAAAAACGTAGGAGCCAGGCAATGCTCAAAAAAGGAAAAAGTCGCCAAGGAGAAAGCGAGCAGCAGAGAGACAGAGACGCCCAGGCAGCCATGGAGAATACAAGAGCTATATATGTCAAAGAATCTTCAAAGTTCAATATGATTTTGAATATATACTATCTGCTAATTCGATATAAATTAGAATGTAGTAAGCGTTTAGATTTGAAATGACAGGGCATACATGTACAGCGGCATGTCCACCCGAAGATAAAAAAAGAAAGCGAAGGTATGCAAACACAAGATTTATGAGGGGAAAGATTGGTACGTACATTCATGACGAAAATCAAGGTACGTATCCACCACGGGGCCCTTGTCCAGCCGCTGCCGCAGAGCTGATGGGAGCGATTTTATACCTGGGCACTTCTTAATTACAAGCTGACGAAGCGATGAGTATTCTTGTGGTTCTGGCCCACTGGGCAAGGATGCCAGGCTGTTGCAATTCAGCAGATGGAGCTCTTCCAGTGCTGAGAGATCTCTGATGCATAATGATTCTAGTGATCGCAACTCTGGGCACGTGGCAATTATTACTTGTTCGGGTGCATCCAGTTGTCCTGACATGAACCGTAGCTTGGAGCAACCATGAATCTTTATTGTCCTGAGAGACGAGGGAAGATTCACAACCTCTGGCAACACGTCACAGCCCCATATTATTAGAGATTCTAGAGATGATGGAAGGAGGTTATGCGGGGCCGCTGACGGTGACAGCTTCTTCTCAACAGGTGGGGATGCCTTCACGTCATCAGTACTACTAGCCTCTTGATTCAACGGTTGCTTGCCGCATAGGGAAACGAGCTTGCAACATCTTCTAACTTCCATCCTCTTGAGAGCAGGGGAGCTGAAGACCTCTGCCAGACTTTCGCACCAATATATCAGTAGATACTCTAGACGGGGCAAAAGCTGGCTCCTTCGTGATGTTGCCTGGTCTGGAACATCTTCTGCTGCGTATCCAATTAGATTATTGCAGCCGTAAACCCGTAGCCTCCGCAAGGAAATCAAGCTTTGGAATACTTTCTCCGGCCAGTGCACAAGGTCATTGCATTGTCAGATCTTCAAGCTGCCCAAAGCAAACCCACAGTGATAGTGCACGTGGTTGGAAGAACAAATTGCAGCGGATTAGTTTCATATCTACCACAGGGGACGACGGATGGTCCCATTCCTCCTTGCCATCCAGCTCGACGCCCTCCAGAGACAAACTGGACAATGACGTCATATCTCTGACTCCTGCCAGAGAAATCTGTTGAATTGCTTTCCTCAAAACCAGTTGTTTCACCTTTGGTGCCCTAGGTAGACTTGTCAACTTTGGGCATTCCTTGATAACAACAATCTCAAGCAAAGGGAATAGTGCAGGTTCTTCCCCAATTTCAAGGCCATCCTTCCATCTCTCAAAGCTACACAAATCTTCTAATGTGAGGTTCTTCAATACTGGAAATACTGGTAATTCTGCTAGATTTTTACAGCCCTCAATGTGCAATATCTCAAGCTGCGGAAATGCTACTACACCACCATGCATTGCCTCACAAAATCCATAAAAAACGTGAAGATTAACAAGCCTAAGATCCTTAAGCTTTCCAAATGTGGAGGATGTACAGCTGCTAGACAGGAATTGCAATTTTTTCAATCCTTTCAAATGAAGGACTTGTAGTTCTGCTAGCTGCTCCAATTCAGGAAGCTGCTCTGCTTTTGTACAGTCAGATAGCTGAAGCTCAACTACATTTCTCAACATGCCCATCCAAGATGGAAAGCTGGTGCCTTGATAGGAATTTATTTCTAGAGCCAACAGTTCATTATGAGCTTTGAGACTCTCTAGCACCTCATGACATTGTCGTTCCTCCTCCTTACCACTTGTCCACTCTAGTGACAGTTTTCTCAATTCCTTCTTATTCTCAAGAATGGCCTCTTTTGCATTTCCTCTCTCTGTCACATTTTCCAGCTGCTTTAGCATTAATGAACCACCAATATTTAAATCTTTTAGCTCTCCAAGACTGCTACAATTCAAGCCACTTCCCACTACAAACCATGTAATGGTTCGAAGCGAGGTGATGAGTCCAAGCTCTGGGGGCATGCACTCCAATTTCCAGCACCCATCTGTGTAGAGATGACGAAGCGCACTCATGTACTTCATTTGATGAGGAAGTCGTCTAAGACGAGAGCATCCAGAAAGTTTGAGTGTCTGAAGATTATATAGGATGCTTATGTCATCTGGAAGTGCTTCCATGTCATCATTATCTGAGAGATCAAGGTACCTAAGGTGGCACAGGTGCTTTGGTTTTATTGACAAAGCAGCCCTTGATCGTTGCATAGAAAGTGCTCGGAGAGAACTATATTTTGATAAATCCAGCACACCTTCACCATAATAAAATCCATCAAACATCATTGTTTGTATAGGTGGAGACATTTCCCTCATAGTACCAAATAAAGTGCTTAATTCCTTTTTGTTTGTCCATCTTTGAAACAGTATATGGCGGGCAGCACTAGGAAGCAACTCACAACTTTCAATGAAATCTTCAGTTACACAAGCACACTCCTTTTCTGAAGCAGACAGTGCAACATCATGCATGAGGTCATGTATCTTCACAAAAGTTGTAGTATTGTACCCAACCCTTCTTTGCTCCTCATACTGGAAGAATGACCTTGAAACCATCTCACTGACAATCCGTTTACCCATGCTTTCGGCCGGTACCTTGTTTTGATCAGAGATATAACCAATGGCCATCCATAGTTGTATAAGCTTGTCCACATCAATTTGATAATCCTTCGGATACATAGCACAAAAAACAAAGCATTGCTTCATGTCAGTTGGTAAGTCATTATAGCTAAGCTTGAGTATAGGTAAAATTCCAGTCTCATCATCGCATATCATGCTGCGATGTAATACATCCTCCCATTCTTCCTTAGTGGTCTTGTTACATAATACAGACCCCAATGCTTTGGCTGCCAATGGAGATCCAACACATCTCTCTGCAATCGGGCCAACCAACTTAACTAGCTCCTCTGGCTTAGTCTTTTGCATCCTAAAAGCTCTTGTTTCAATAATTTCTTGTATGAATTCTTTGTCCAAAATTTCCACATCATGATATTTATTTTTCCATGAGTTGTTAGCTACTGTACCCATGAATTCAGATATATCTTTATCACGAGTTGTCATCAATACAGCACTACCAACACCACCTTGTTTAAGACATGCCTTCAACTTTTCCCACTTGTCAACATCCTTATTCCATACATCATCCAGTACAAGAAGGTACCTATTAGGAACATTTTTTAATGTTAGTACCTTTGTATGTGGGTGGCCCTAAATCAACCATAAACACTATGTTGCAAGGTGCTCCCTCCACTAAAATAAAAAGTCATTCTGACCGAATTAGTGTCTGGTTAAAATAACATAGATCATTTTGGTCGAAATTACTTCCTGATGGGAGTAGAAATTGGGTGCATACATGGTGCTCAACTTGAAGTCAGTCAGCTAGCTGGTGGTATTTGCATAAAAAGTGTTGCTATACAGTCATTGCAATTATTGGCTTTGTTTGTGTTTAAGCTATATATACTGCATATAGTCTATAGGACAATCATATGTGATTTTTTTTGGAGGAGGCATAATTGAAAGATAATATAATTGGTGGAATATTGGATATATTGCATTGGGCTTCATGGGCTGATTATATAGAGTACATAGGACTAACATCTCATACGGGTCGGCAATGTGGTATTATTCCTAATACTCTAACACTCCCCCGCCGAGATTGACGTGGACGTGGTCAAACCATGGAGGAGGGTGCTGGTCCGAGGCGTCAATGGAGGCACACAAGTGCACAAAATCAGCAGCTTCTTGCTGGCATGTTCAGCAGTACGATGAGCCGATTGAATGGCGAAGGTAGATGGGCATCTTCCTTCAGTAACACCAGTGGTGGTGTCCGCGAGCTTGCGGCAATGGGTGTGGACTTGGATCGAGAGCCAGCGGGACGAGGACTGGCAGCATGGGTGGCGCCACTGCTTAAAAAAGGCAGCAACACCGGCGGTGATGGCGTGACCTCGAGCGTCGGCACTACAGCCTGGGAGGGCGCTGCGTCAACCTCATCCTCAGGAGTGTTGGCGACGATGCAGCAACAAACGGCAGGGTGACGCAGCCCGATCTCTGGTCGGGAAAATAAAAACTAGACCATGGCGCAGCAGATCAGAGGGATCCGCGCGCATCCTACGAGGGCGCTGCCCCGGCGGAGATCGACGTCTCCCCGAGGGGCGCGTTGCGGAAGCAGCGCCGGCTAGGGTTAGGATCTAAACCTAGGCGAGTGATATCATGAAACATAATATAATTGGTGGAATATTGGATATATTGCATTGGGTCTCATGGGCTGATTATATAGAGTACATAGGACTAACATCCCACATGGGTAGGCAATGTAGTACTATTTCTCATACTCTAACAATAATGATGTGAGCTAAGAAGAGATTAAAAGTAGTGACATATATCGCTGACATCAAGAACAAAATTAGTGAGGGCTAATGCCATGTGGGTGGGGCGGGGAGGGGTTTAGACCTATATAATTTTCTTGGTCGATGATAATTCAATGTTCCATTTCGGATTGCATACTGGTAGAACACTACTAGTGAGTATGCCAAAAACATGAGCTAGTTAGATGTATAATTAGACCTGTCTTTTGTGGTGTTTTTTTTCTACAACCCATGCACAAACATATGCTAGACTCTAGAGGTACAGAAAACATGACATTGACGTACTGAGTGTTTAGCAAAATAAAGAAAGACATGAATAGCACGATCGAAGGGAAGAGAGTTGAGTTAGCAACAAGCTCTAGCAATAATACCTCTTTCCTCTAAGATGTTCCTGAAGCTTGTTGAGTGCCTCCTCCAGGATTTTCTCCGAAGCATTACATATCTTGTTGGCAAGATTATGGACATTGAAATCATCTGATACACATACCCACTTGAGTAGCTGAAAATGCTCCTTGACCTGAGGATCATTGTAGATGAGTTGAGCAAGGGTGGTCTTGCCCAGTCCTCCCATTCCAACGATGGGAACAACTAAGAGATCACCACGGCTGCTAGCTTGGTGATCTAGCAATATCTCAACAATTTTCTTCCTCTCCTTATCTCTTGATCTACTAACAATATTTTCAGGATCGACGATAATGGAATCCGTCTCACGCCACTCATTCCATGCTGGTGCAGCCTGGACCTCAAGCTTGTTGAATCCAAAGGTGTTCATGTCATCCACAAGGTCCTTGAAGGTGTCAACAATCCTGCGAAGCCTGTAGCCCATCCTGATATGGAATGCAAGACGGTTGTGAGTGGGGAAGAGTTTTACTCCAGCAATAATGCCAAGCTCGGTGATGTGCCCATTCTTCTTGGCTCGACGGCGGAGCGCCTCATACTCGAACTCGTCGAAGACATCATTGGCGTCATAAGCCGCCAGCTTGAGCTCCTCGAGCCATTTCTTCACCCCGCGGCGAGAGGCCTGCTTCTCGGCGTCAGTGATGACATCGAGGATGGCAGGCAACCAGCGCATCAGAGTCTTGTGGTGCTTCTCCATGCCCTCCAGCACATTGTACTGGTCCAGGAGAGAGCTGGACACCTTGTCTTTGAGCAGGGACACCAGCGGGGCGACCACCAGGCTGGCCGCTAGTTCCGCCATTGGAGCGAGCACTCAGGAGAGCTCGATGTGGATCGAGAACGCAGGCTCAGAGGAAGAGGGGAGCTCACGCATGCGATGGGAACACAATGGCGTGGCAGAGTGGAGAAGAGAATGTCCTGAGCAAAGTGCTTTGGAGGAAAACAGAGTGAGTCTGGGCATCCACTTCCTAGCTTTGCCCGTCAGCACAGCAGAGTATCTTTGGTTGCTTTACTCAAAGAATGAAAAAACAATGCATCCGTTACTTCATGTCCACGCGAAGAACCTCTATCGCAGGTGGATATCGGTTGCAGAAATGGAATGGAATAAATCCACTATCTAATGCAGTGGAATAAATTGCAATTGAACAACGAAGGACTTCTCCTGTGGAGAGTTGAAACCAGTGCATCGTCCGATCTAGCACAACAAACAAGAATGAGTCGAATCAGTACTGCAGAACGAATGCAAGATTTGAAGTGGGCTCTTGGTGAATAAATTAAAAAAATGAATTTGCACCTTCTGGTTGCTGCCCCCACGCCGATTCAAAAGCAGAGGCAGGTCTCCGACCTCCGGGCCCCGGCGGAACGAGACAGATCTCCGACCACCGGCTCGACGTGCGCAAGGGCGCAGGCGGGCGGTGTGGTGGCCAGCAAGTAGGCTGGCCGTGGAGGTGTCGGTGGTGGGCGGGGCCGGGGTGCCACGGAGCTTTGCTGACCGAGGTGGTGGCGATGGCAGAGGATGTGGCGGTGGGCGGTGGTAGCCATGGCCCATGGGCGGGACGGTGTGGAGCTCTGTGGCTGAGGTGGCGCCGTTGGAGGCGGCGGCGCGGGGAATCTGCGCTCGACCAGGGATGGGCGGCGGCAGCCTCCCGGTCACGGCGGCGATGGCCGATGGGAGGCGGCGGGCGGCGGCGATTCTTTTTCAGAGAAAAAAAAAAAGTGTTGGGAAGGCTTCACTCTTCGGTGTGATTTTTTTATTTTTCACGTGGGGCCCGCAATACTTTTTACCAGAAACGGAATCATCCTTTGTTTGGATTACGTGGCTACAAACTACTACTTCCATGCGATTGATGCTCGACAACAGTAATAAGAAGAGATCGAAACGGCAGTAAATAATCCCAACAATCTGTTTTGGAGCTGTCCCATGTTTGTTCATCATCTCACTCAGCCACTGAAGTACAGTGAGTAAAAATGGGGCATCTATGATCCATCTATTCCTTCTTTCCTTCATGTACACAAAGAATGGAGAATGAGGCATGCTTTTTTTTTCACTACAGGCATCCAGTTGAAAGCAGCTCGACTCCAAGAATGACTACATGCATCCAGCTAGGCGCAGAGCTGGTTGCAGAGGTCATTAATCCGGTCCTGTGACGCGTCCGCTGCAGACGCCACAACATACGTCTGGTTCTTCCCGCCGGCGCAGACGAGGGTGAGCGTGTTCTCCTGCTGCGTCGCCGGTCGCCGTGCACGTGATCGGCGACGCATCACACCTCCACTTCTTGGTAGGCACGAAGCTGAGGTAGTGGCACCACGAGCAGTGCTCGTTGGCGTTGTACCCTCTGAACAGCAGCACCGTGGCCACCGTGAACCCGACGACCAGCAGCACAGCGGCCGCCATCCACAGCACGTACTGGTACGTCTTGTGCTTGCGTTGTTTCACCGAGACGATCGGAGGAGCTGCAGCTGATGCCGGTCGTTCAACATCAGGTTGTGCTGCTGCGGATACACGTCTCTGTTGGGTGAGCCAGGCGAACTGTGGGCGGATGAAGAAGACGAAGCCCAGGAGGAAGCCCGAAATGAGGCCGCCGATGTGCGCAAATTTGTCCACCCGGGGGAGGAGACCCAGGGCAAGGTTCACCACGATCACCAGCACTAGTGTTAGCAATGCCGCCACCTGAATGATTGAAGAATTACATATAGAAGAGACTATAATGTTCACTGTTTATTCATTCATTAATCAGGGAGATCTTTTGCGAAAGATGGAGCTGACGGAAATGCAAATGTACCTTGTTTGCGTAGAGTGACCAGTTTGTTATGAGTTCAGAGAGCATGGAGCCAATGAGCCCGAACAGAGCACCGGAGGCGCCAACGGAGACATCTGACTATATAGAGAGCAGACATTCAGGCTCCCGCCGAAGCTAGAGATGAGGTAGACCAGATCGATCCTCACTGCACATTGCATTGCTTCTGGTTATTGCTTCAGTCGATGCAAATGCAAAAGCATCCTTCTTTCATTGTCTGTATGTATGTAATAACTCCTGCTTCAGACCGCTTCACTACACTACCACAGCTGGCTCCCATTTTATTACGTAGCATATATAGCAAGAGAAACCATTCCGGGCATCATCGGGCCCTGACACGCACTCTGATCCAAAGCTCCTCACCAAAGCATGCTTATCATATCATGAGCTGTATATATACAAATAACCAATAAAGCACCAATGAAACTGATTACAATATCAATAAATGGCGCTACATACTAAATAAATATCTCCTCTTGTTTTGGAACTCTGTGTTCTCCATCTCATTCTGACTCCCACAGTAAAATCGACAGCATCTATCCATATAATAGCAATATTAATAGTAATAATTCTTTGGTGCACACAAAGAATAGCCAACGAGTAATCTATGTACACACAGCTCAGGGATCCAACTGCATGCAGAGAAGATCCTTCTCATGCGTCGCTTCTCGTTCTTGCAGATGAGTTTCAGCTTCGGTGTGTCCTGCTGCTGGATCGCCGGTGACGAGTCACTGCTGTTGCTCCTCCATGTCAGTCGATCGGTGGACGAGATGCTGCTGTTGCTTGCTCTTTAAAGCGAGGAGCAGAGACTCCCAAGCCGCCGGCGACCTGTTGATTAATTATATATAAAGAAGAAACCATCAAAGTTCGCTCAATAAAACTTGAAATGATTCGGTCAAACTCTGCTTTATCAACAGCTTGTATTAATTTGGTCCAATTTTAAACACAACGCAACTCACGGTGTGGATGGAAATGAGAGTCCGTGCATATATGAAACTCAGTGAAAATCGTAGGAGCCAGGCAATGCTCAAAAAAGGAAAAAGTCGCCAAGGAGAAAGCGAGCAGCAGAGAGACAGAGACGCCCAGGCAGCCATGGAGAATACAAGAGCTATATATGTCAAAGAATCTTCAAAGTTCAATATGATTTTGAATATATATTATCTGCTAATTCGGTATAAATTACCATGTTATAAGCGTTTAGATTTGAAATGGCAGGGCATACATATACAGCGGCATGTCCACCCGAAGATAGAAAAGAAAGAAAGCGAAGGTATGCAAACACAAGATTTATGAGGGGAAAGATTTGTACGTACATTCATGACGAAAATCAAGGTGCGTATACACCACGGGGCCCTTGTCCAGCCGCTGCCGCAGAGCTGATGGGAGCGATTTTATACCTGGGCACTTCTTAATTCCAAGCCGACGAAGCGATGAGTATTCTTGTGGTTCTGGCCCACTGGGCAAGGATGCCAGGCTTTTGCAATCGCTCAGAGAGAGGCCTTCCAGTGCTGAGAGATCTATGATGCATAATGATTCTAGTGATAACAACTCTGGGCAGTCGAAAATTACTAGTTCTCTGAGTGCATCCAGTTGCCCTGATATGAGCTGTAGTTTTGTGCAATTTTGAATATCTATTGCCATGAGGGACGAAGGAAGATTGACAATCTCCGCCACCACGTCAGAGTGCCATATTGTTAGAGATTCTAGAGATGATGGAAGGAGGTTATGCGGGGCCGCTGACGGTGACAGCTTCTTCTCAACAGGTGGGGATGCCTTCACGTCATCAGTACTACTGGCCTCTTGATTCAACTGTTGCTTGCCATATAGGGACTCAAGCTTACAACAACCTCTAACTTCCATCCTCTTGAGAGCAGGGGAGTAGAAGGCCTCTACCAGACTTGAACACCAATATATCTTTAGAGACTCTAGACGGGGCAAAAGCTGGCTCCTTCCTGATGTTGCCTGGTCTGAAACATCTTCTGCTGCGTATCCAATTAGATTATTGCAGCTGTCAACCCATAGCCTCCGCAAGGAAATCATGCTTTGGAATACTTTCTCCGGCCAGTAGACAAGCTCATCGCAGCTATCAATTTTCAGATCTTCAAGCTGCCCATAGCAAACCCACAGTGATAGTGCACGTGGTTGGAAGAACAAACTGCAGCTAATTAGTTTCATATTTACCACAGGGGACGACGGATGGTCCCATTCCTCCTTGCCATCCAGCTCGACGCCCTCCAGAGACAAACTGGACAATGACGTCATATATTTGATTCCTCCCAGAGAAAACTCTTGATTTGCTTCACACAAAACCAGCTCTTTGACCTTTGGCGCCCTAGGTAGAGTTGTTAACTTTGGGCATTTCTCGATATCAACAAACTGAAGCAAAGGGAATAGTGCTGGTTCTTCTTCAATTTCAAGGGCAGCCTCCCATCTCTCAAAGCTACACAAATCTTTCAATGTAAGCTTACTCAATTCAGGAAATGCTGAGCGGGCCACTGTATAATCTCCACCATCACACGGTTCTCTTAGCACCGATGCTTCTGGTAATGCTGCCAATTTTTTACAGCCTTGAATGTGCAATATCTCAAGCACTGGAAATGCTATTATACCTCCATCCGTTGCCTCACAAAACCTATCGAAACTATGAAGATTAACTAGCTTAAGATCCTTAAGCTCTCCAAATGTGGAGGAGGTACAGCTGCTACACAGGAATTGCAGTTTTCCCAAATCTTTCAAATGAAGAAGTTGTAGTTTTGCTAGCTGCTCTAATTCAGGAAGCTGCTCTGCTTTACTACAATTAGATAACCGAAGCTCCACTATGTTTTTCATCTTACCCATCCAAGATGGAAAACGTGTGGCTTGGTAGTAATATATTTCTAGAGCTTGTAGTCCATCATGAGCTTTAAGACTCTCTACCACCTCATGACATTGTTGTTCCACCTCCTTACCACTTGTCCACTCTAGTGATAGTTGTCTCAGTTCCTTATTCTCAAGATTGGCTTCTTTTGCATTTCCTCTCTCTGTCACATTTTCCAGCTGCTTTAGCATTAATGAACCACCAATATTTAAATCTTTTAGCTCTCCAAGACTGCTACAATTCAAGCCACTTCCCACTACAAACCATGTAATGGTCCGAAGAGAGGTGATTTGTCCAAGCTCTGGAGGCATGCACTCCAACTCCATGCACCCATCTGTGTAGAGATGATGAAGGGCAGTCATGTACTTCATTTGCTGAGGAAGTTTTTTCAGTCTACTGCAATTAGAAAGCTTAAGTGTCTGGAGACAATATAGGATGCTTATATCATCTGGAAGTGCTTCCATGTCATCATTATCTGAGAGATCAAGGTACCTAAGGTGGCACAGGTGCTTTGGTTTTATTGAAACATTACGCCATGATCTTTCCACAGAAAGTGCTCGGAGAGAACTATATTTTGATAAATCCAGCACACCTTCACCATGATAAAATCTATAAAACATCATTGTTTGTATAGGTGGAGACATTTCCCTCATAGTACCAAATAAAGAGTTTAATTCCTTTTTGCTTGTCCCTCTTTCAAACAGTATATGGTGGGCAGCAATAGGAAGCAACTCACCACAATAAATGGATTCTCTAGTTATACAAATACACTCTTTTTCTGAAGCAGACAATGCAACATCATGCATGAGGTCATGTATCTTCACAAAAGTTGTAGAACTATACCCAATCCTTCTTTGCTCCTCATACTGGAAGAATGACCTTGAAACCATCTCATTGACAATCCGTCTACCCATGGTTTCAGCAGGTACCTTGTTTCGATCTGAGATATAACCATTGGCCATCCATAGCTGGATAAGCTTGTCCACATCAATTTGATAATCCTTTGGATACATAGCACAAAAGGCAAAGCATTGCTTCATATCAGTTGGCAAGTCATCATAGCTAAGCTTGAGTATAGGTAAAATTCCTGTCTCATCATCACATATCTTGCTTAGATGTAATATGTCCTCCCATTCTTTCTTAGTGGTCTTGTTAAACAATACAGACCCCAATGCTTTGGCTGCCAATGGAGATCCAACACATCTCTCTGCAATTGGGCCAACCAACTTAACTAGTTCATCTGGCTTATTCTGTTGGGATCTAAAAGCTCTTGTTTCAATAATTTCATGTATGAATTGTGTGTCCAAAACTGCCACATCAAGGTATCTATTTTTCCATGAGTTGTTAGCAACTGTACTCATGAATTCAGCTATTTTTTTATAACGAGTCGTCGTCAACATGGCACTGCCGACACCACCTTGTTTAAGGCACGCCTTCAACTTTCCCCACTTGTCAACATCCTGATTCCATACATCATCCAATACAAGAAGATACCTATTAGAAAATGTTTTTTTCTGTTAGTACCTTTCTGTGTGGATGGGAAAAAAAATCAAGCAAAGAGTTTATGTATGGTTGCAAGGAGTCATTCCGACCCGAGCGGCTGGTTCAAATAATATTGGTCATTTTGGTCAAAATTACTTGCTGCTGTGACTGGACATGAGGAGCAATTGGATGGATACATGGTGGTCAACTTGAAGTCAGCTAGTGGATATTTGCATAGAAGTGTTGCTAAACGGTCATTACAATTATTGTGAGCTTTTGTGTTTAAGCTATTACTGCATATAGTCTACAGGAGAATCATAACGTGATCTTTTTTTGTAGAAGGGGGGTCATGATGTGCTCTAAGAAGACACGACAAGTAGTGATATAGACTGCATACCTCTAGAACCAAAAAAAAATAGTTTGAGCTATTGCCATGTTTGGATGTACGAGGGTGGGGGGTCGGGAGGGTGGTTGGGCCTATATAATTTTCTTGGTCAATAATTCAAGCTTCCATTTCAGAACCATGTTATACATATATGGGATTGCATACTGGTAGAATACAGTATTAAATATTTCTTACTTTTGACCATGGGAAAAATCATGAGCAAGAAAATCAGAAGCGTTTTGTGCTACTTCATTTTTACAACCTTTTGTTAGCACGAAAACTCCATAGGGATACACAATAAATATGAGTGTTCAGAAGAATAAATAAAACATAAAAGCATTATAGAAGGTGAGAGTTGAGTTAGCAATAATACCTCTTTCCCCTAAGATGTTCCTGAAGCTTGTTGAGTGCCTTGTCAAGGTTTGTCTCTGACTCATTATTATTATATATCTCATTGGCAAGCTTACAGACATTGAAATCATCTGAGACACACACCCACTTGAATAGCTGGAAATGCTCCTTCACCTGAGGGTCGTTGTAGATGAGTTGAGCCAAGGTTGTTTTTCCCAGTCCTCCCATTCCAACGATGGGAAGAACTAAGAGATCACCATCACTAGCTTGATGATTCAGCAATATTGCAACAATTTCCTTCCTCTCCTTATCTCTAGATCTGCTAATAATATTCTCAGGATCGACGATAATGGAATCTGTTTGACGCCATTCCTTCCATGCTGGTGCCTCGAGCTGAAGCTTGTTGAATCCAAAATCTTTCATTTCCTCCACAAGGACCTTGATGGCCTCAACAATCAAGGTAAGCTTGTTTCCCATCCTTCTACGGAATGCAACACGGTTGTGAGTAGGGAAGAGTTTTACTCCAGCTATGCCGAGCTTGGTGATGTGGCCATTCTTCTTGGCTCGACGACGGAGGGCCTCGTACTCGAACTCGTCAAAGACGTCGTTCGCCTGGTATGCCACCGTCTTGAGCTCGTCAAGCCATGCCTTTACCCCTCCTTGATGAGACGCCTGCTTCTCAGCATCGGCCATGATGTCGAGGATGGCAGGCAGCTTGCGCTTGAGGATCTTGTGCTGTTACTCCATGCCCTCCATCACATTGTACTGGTCAAGGAGGTAATTGGACACCTTGGCCTTCAGCAGGGACACCAGCGGCCCAACCACCAGGCTGGCCGCTAGTTCAGCCATTGGAGCACTCACTCAGATCTCCCGAGAACGCACGCTCAGAGCACAAACGGGAACACAATGGCTGAGCGGAGAAGGAATGGTAGAGTCTGGCAAAGCGCCCGGCCACTTTTGAGGAAAATAAAAAGGGTTCCTTGCATCTCGAATTCCTAACTTGGGGCAAGTGGCCAAGTGGATGCATGGAAAATCGTCATTCCAGTTCGCAACAGCTCAGCGCTGTGAATTTTTTTTTGGACCTCTGACGGAGTAATAGTAAACATTAGCTCAGCCCATCAGCGGGCATCTTGATTGTTTTTTCCTCGGGTGCAGGGCACCTTTATTGATTGTTGTATCCTAATAACATAAGTCACGGCTGGCCATGACAGAGCATGTTGATTCAGCCACCCTCGGTGGAAAACGAGTACCCCATCACATGGTTAGCGCTAAGACCAACAAAGCAGTGGCGCGGCCTTTGTGACCTGACTAGTTTACCGATCTTTTTGATTGTTTATAATCAAGTAGCAGATGATTATGTTAGAATTATTGGGCCAAGCCCATTTACTAAATCCAATAATTTAATAAAACCTCAAAGGCCCACAATTAGTGTTAGGTGCAGAAGTGATTAATACCAAATGGATTAATCATTAAGAGGGTAATCAACTTAAATAGTGAGTATTGGGATGCTCTTATAGACAGGTTGAGAAGGAGAACCTGGGAGCCACGCGCGCGCGCCGCCGCCGCCGAGCCGAGCCGAGCCGCCCGCACGTCGCGTGGGCGTGGGCCGGCGTGCTTGCTTGGCTGAGTTTTTGCCACTGGGCCTCGGCCCAAGAGAGAGGCAAACCCTAGCCGCCGCCAGGGAGCCCGAACGGCTAAGGGAAACCCTAGCCGCCGCCAGCCAACTCCCAACTCCCAACCACCTTGTCCAGGTTCATCCCCACGGACAGGTGAAAGGTCCCTTGTTTGGTTTTGATAATTGAGTGACAACTTAGGTGGACTAACATGTGCTTATGAGAGATACACAGGGGTTTAGTCCACAGGTGAATGTGAGATGAAAGAGCTTCATTGAATATGTGACATGACATGGAGTCATGTGACCAAGATGGTGAAGATTGAGATGAGGCTTGGCTCGAGACCAGAGGGTCTGTGAAGGACAAGTCGAGGCAGTGGAGCGATGGACCATGAGATGGTGAAGCTCGGGCAAGACTTGCTTCCGATGGACCATGAGGCGGTGAAGAGCAAGTGAGATCAAGATCGATGGACCGAGAAGGTTGCATGATGATATGAAGTGGATCATATCAACTTGAGATCATGTCGGTGCATGTGTTGCATTGGCACTTCGGTGGAAGACGGTGGAAATGGAAATGCGCAAGGCAAAGGTATAACCCAAGGCATTTCATTTCACCGGTCATGAGGTGTGTAGAGAAGTTGATGACCGGATTTAGGATTGATAGCCGTACTATCAAGAGGGGCAAACTTGTTTGCATCTCGGTCATCTAGTGCCACTTGAGCGATCTAACATTGCGACATGCTAGGATCGAGTGGCGTTGTGAGAACAAGAGAAAATCCTTTGAAAATGATTATGAAAATGCTAACACACATGCACATGGTGATGTACACTTGGTGGTGTTGGCACATTTGCAAAGGTGGCTTTGTTCGCACTGTTGTTTGCAGGGTTGAGTTAGGTTTGGATTCGGCGCTTTCGGGAAAATTGGAGGTATATTTTCTATTGCGCTGGATGCAAAATCTTGGAGAAAACATGCTAACTTGGGAGTACAAGATGTACACGTGTTGGTTAGCATGTTGGAGCAAAGGTTGAAGAGAAGGCGCGAAGTAACAACGAGGTCGGCGGCTTTGCACCGCGCCAGACGCGGGCATCGGCCTGCGTCGGACGCGCGGTGGGAGTCCGGCGCTGTTGGCCTTGGCGCGCTGGCGGTCGGATTGGCAGTCCACGGCGCTGGACGCGGCCGGGGGCCAGCGCCGGACGCGGTCCAGTAGGCCTCGCGAAGGGGCGCCGCGCCGGACGCGTGTTGGCGCGGTGCGCCGGACACCTGGGCCATGCGTCCGGCAGTCCGGGCTTGCAGCAGTGGCTCGTCAAGTGGCCAGCGTCGGACGCGTCTGCTGGAGGTGCGGCGGACGCGGGCTCGGCGAGGTCCAGCGTCTGGCGCTGTTGTTCGTTCAAACGGAGGTTGCCAACGGTCGACTTCGGGCTGGCGCGGTGAGTAGCGTCGGACGCGTCCGGCGATGCCCGGGTGGCGCGTCCGGCGCAGTGGTTTTACCTGCTCGTGGGGGTAACGGCTAGTTTGGCACTTGGGCCTATAAATACTTGCCTTGCTCGGCCGTGGCAGGTTGCTGAGCACACTAGGGCCTTGGTGGCTTGTGTGGTAGTGCTTGGGAGCCCTCTAACTCATCCATGCTTGAGAGTGTTCATCCACTTGAGTTAGAGATCGATTCTAGTGCGTTGCATTGAGAGATTTGCATCGAGTGGCACTAGGTGATCGTGTTGCAAGCCGGTGAGCTTGTTACTCTTGGAGGTCGCCACCTCCTAGACGGCTTGGCGGCAAGAGACTTCGTTGAAGCACCCGTGGAGATTGTGCGGTGCTCCGAAGGAGGATTTGTGAGGGGTTCTTGAGCCTTCACCGCGTGTGCGCGAATTGGCTACTCTAGTTGAGCGTGGCTTGGAGGATCCCGTTCTTGTGTTGATTGGAGTTGGGGCTGCCCGGAGGGGTTGTTGGCAGTGAGCCAACTTGAGCGGCCATCTCATCACCAAGTCGGTGTATCGCCACAACTGGACGTAGCTTGGTGGCGACCAAGTGAACCAGGGGAAAAATCGTGTGTCGATTTGTGATTACCGAGGCTTCGACCTCCTTGTTCTTGTGTGTGAGGCTTCAACCTCCCTTGAGCTTGTTTGCAGGTGGTTGGTCTCTACGCCCGGTGATTCACCACCGCCGCGACTTCGTGTGTCCACTCTTCGCGGTGGTTTGCATCCCCTCTAGCTCAAGTTTGTATTTACATTTGTTACATTCTTATTTAGCTTGAGTAGTGGCTCTTGTGCTCTTTTGCTTGTGTAGTTAGTTGAGCACCGTCTTGCTTGTGCAGCTAGAAGTAGAGTAAGTGTTTTGCTTAGCTTGTGTAGTTAAGTAATTTGCGCTCTCGGGTTCGGCTTGTGTAGCCTTGTCCTTGAGCATCTAGTGAGCTTAAGTTTGGCTTTGTGCTCTTGCTCATTAGATTTGTGTAGGTGCTCCCCGGTGTGACAAAGTACTAGTTGCTTAGGTTTGTGTGACCTTGCAAGCTAGAATTGTTTAGGTGAGCACTAGCTAGTTTAGCACCTTGCTTCTTGTTTAGGATCTTTTACAAGGTGCTACTAGAGTTGTAGTTAGTGGGGGTTAGTCTTGGCTAGACCGATAGTTTTAATTCCGCATTTGTTTCGGTTAGCCGGTGCGTAAGTTTTTAGTAAGGACTATTCACCCCCACCCCTCTAGTCCATCTCGACCCTACAACAGGGCGTAACGGGAAGCTGGCAGGGGCGCGCCTATATAAAGGCCCCTGTCCGCACACTATGGTATCATCCCATTCCCGTGCTCCTCCCTCTCCAGCCGCCACCTCCTTCCTGAGCTCGAGCTGCTCTGCTGCATCTTCGGCCAGATCCTCTGCGCGCACAGAGGTCTCTGGTAGCAGGCCTCCGGAACTTCTCTCGTCAAGCGTACCTGCTCGGGTAGGCGAGAAATCAAGTTTTTGGGGAGCGCCTTACTGGCGCGACTGCTGCTGTTCTTCGCTTCGCTCGCAGCCTATGCCTGTGGGTACAAGGCGGACTCCCGCTGTTGACGACGTCGTCATCGACAATACCATTGCAGATAGCGACGCCAACATGAGCGGCGACGGTAGTGGTTTACTGTCCGCGGGTACCGGAAGTGCTACGCTGGGGTATAAACTATTTCCTCTCTGTATGCTTTATTTAGCTGCTGCCGTAGTTACAATATTCTGCATGAAATGCTTAGCTGAAATTTGTAGCAGTAGCGAATATGAAGCTGTCGCTTGCATTATACTTGTGTTAGTATTTTGCTTATCGTATTTATGGATTAAAGCCTGGTGTAAAATGACTAAATATCCAACAGATTAATTATCCCCAATTCATACTACAAGAAAATGGCATCTAGGTAGGACCATTATGTGATTTTAGTGATTCAGTGACAACATACCCAATGAGGCTAACAGTGTTTGCTTCCCTTATGTACAGTACAACAATCTAACTGTATTTTTCTCAATCTTATTCTGGTAGGTGTTCACCCCTACTTAGCACGGACTGAGCTGTCTTCCTCTTTTAGCGGACTGGTTTCTTAGAAGGTACAACTTGTTTAGCTCCGCCGTTAGAGCCGGCGATTTGTGTAAGTGTTCTTGTCTAACTTGTCCTCAGGCATCTCGCCTCTTGGACAACTGGATTGTATTAAAAAAAAACTCCCACTTCGCTTAATGAGACACGTGCTACAAGCACGTTTTCGAAAAAAGAAAGAGAAAAGGCAAAAGCAATGCATTTGTCCCTTCCTTCATGCCCACTCTGTTGAGAATTGAAACTGATGCATTGTCATTGCTTGCACAAGAACGAGTCAAATTAACCACAGCAGTACAGGAGTCGATGCATCGAGGAGAGAAAGGGAAGAACCGATGCAACATTTGGAGTAGACTCTTGCGGAATAAAAAAAGAAATGAATCTGCACCTGCTGGTTGCTGCTCCTACACCGGTTCGAAGGCGGAGGCAGATCTCCGACCTCCGGCCGCCGGCTCAATGAGGCAGATCTCCGGTTACCAGCTCGACGTGGGCAAAGGGCCAACGGCGGAGGCGGACGGTGTGGTGGCCACGAAGTAGGCTGGCTGTGGAGATGTCGGCGGTGGTGGCCGATGGCGGGGCCGGAGTGCCACGGAGCTCGGTGGCAGAGGTGGTGGCGATGGCGTGGATGTGGCGGTGACAGCCATGACCCATACGCGGGGCCTGGGCGGCGCGGAGCTCATTGGCCGAGATGGCGCCGTTGGAGGCGGCGGCGCCGGGAATCTCCGCCCGGCCGGGGATGCGCGGCGGCAGCCTCCAGGGCACGGCGGCGATGGATGTGCGGTGGCCGGCGGAAAAAAAAAAAAGTGTTTTTTACTTCAGAGTGTGTGTTTTTTATTTATCATGTGGGACCCACATTACGTTTTTACCAGAAACAGATTCATACCCTTCCTTGGTTGGATTACTTCCGTGCGAGTGCAGATGAACAACAGTAATACTAAGGAGATCGGAACGGCGGTAGATAAATAATCTCAAGAATCTGTTTTTGAACTGTATTAATGTTTGTTCATCATCTCACTCCAATTCAGACGAATAATAGTGAGTAAAAATGCATCATCTATGATCCATCTATTCCTTCCTTTCCTCATGTACACAAAGAATAGGGGATGAGAGGCATCCAATTGAGAGCAGATCTACTGAACTCGCACTAGCAGGTGCAGAGCTGGTTGCACCATGGTTAGCAGCGCAGCCACCTTAATGAATGAAGAATTACAGACAATAGAAACTCTACTGTTTAGTGTTTATTCATTAATCAGGCAGATCTTATAAGTACTCAGGCCTTCTGAGTGAAACAAGAGTTGCTGTTTCTGCGTGAAACCTGTTCCTCAGGCATATTGCGTCAAGAGGATGGAAGGTTCAAGCTTCAGCGTGTCCTTCTGCTGGATTTATCGCCGTTGCCGAGTTGCTGCTTGTGCTCCTCCATCGGATGTCAATCAGTCGCTGGACAGGGCGAGGCCACACTTGGACTTCACTCTTCACCCAAGACCAAGTCCCAGAGAAATTAAAGCGAGGAGCAGAGACGCCCAAGCAGCCATGGACGGCGACCTGTTAATTAATTATACAAAGAAGAAATAATCAACACTTGCTCAATAAAACTTCAAATATGCATGCTAATTATTCTGTCAAACTCTGCTTCCAATTTGTCAACAGCCTGTATAAGTTTAGTCTAATTTTTAAACACAATGCAACTCAAGGCGTGGAAACAAAGTCCATGCGTATACGAAAACTCTAGTGAAAAAAAAAAAGTAGGGCTGGGTAATGCTCAAAGCATAAAGCCGCCTAGGCAGCCATGGACAACACAAGAATGAGACATGGCAAAGAATCCTCAAAATTCCATAAGATTTCCAATATAAATCTGATAATTCGGTCAAAATTAGCATGTAGTAAGCGTTGGGTTAAAGAATGATGTCCTCGCCCTCGTTGGGTCAAAATTCGGTCAAAATTAGCATGTAGGCCAGTACTAATGATGTCCTCGCCCTCGTTTAATTTGGAAGTTTAGTTGCACGCGTACTGGGAGCCGACTTAATTATCATGTAGACAGCGTGGGTTCAGAATGGACTAATAAAGTGTGTCCTGTTTCATGGTCACTTGGGGTTAAAGAAATACTTGAAACTTTATTTGAAAGGTTAATGACACCTACTCCCAACAGATTTCGTGTAGAAACGATGTTTGCTCAAAAACTGATCACCCCACTATTATAAAAACAATTTCTAGAATTGCCTTTTGTTATTTTAGTTTCTCTCTAGCCATGGTTGGATAATAAAAACTTAAAAATGGTTTTTAGCCCTCCATATATTTTACATAGCTTTGTAGTATATGTTTTGAATTCTTAGATTAATCAAAAAATTTCAAACGACATTGAATGGAGACTTGCTCTATACCAAAGTTGTAACTCTCGACAAGCTCAACTAGTCTCATCTGAACTCATTTAGACATTGAAATTTTCAATACAAGATTCGTAAAAAATATAAAAGGATAGCATCATACACTTGCCACATTGTGTATATAATATAGTGCTAGGGTGCTCCCGTGAAGTAAGAGCCCGCTAGAGTGAACAATAATACATTAATACTACCATATATAAGGTTAATATGTTGTTATTATAAAGGTTTCATATTAATTAGAAGAATCCTGGGAATGATTAGAATAGAGTATAGTTCATCTTAGAAGTACCGACATATATGAATAATAAAGTTAATTAATATCCCGTACACAGGAAACGAATCTAGCTATAAAGTTCAAGAGCTAAAGGCATTACGTACTAGGCTTACACCACGTGTTTTTGCAAGAAATTAGAGCATCTCCAATATAGTTCCCAATTGAAAAAGCAATTGGTAAATCAATGAGTGTTCCAAATAGATAAAAATGTTGAGAGCACATTTGTTGAGTTTCTACAGTAGTTTAGAAAACCTCAATCCTAAAATGTGCATAAGACAATTTAACATCAGAAATCCTGGGCCAAACCACTTTTATTTTTTCCTTCTCATTTGCACATTTGTATTTTAAATTAACCCGGTACTACTCTTTACATGCCCACATCCTACCACCTCAAGATTATTGGTACTACTCTTTACATGCCCACATCCTACCACCTCAAGATTATTGACCGATTCCCTGCAGTGTTCCGCCGGGGTTTTGACGCCCTAGTGCTTTTGGTGCTCTGGGAAGTTTGGAAAGAGAGAAACGGCGAACGTTTGACGACATCAGCGAGATGACGATGCAGGTGCTGCTCCGGATCAGGGCTGAGGGCGAGGCTTGGATTGCGGCGGGGTACAACAAGCTCGCCCCTCTCTTCGCGGTAGCAAAACTAGTTGCTTAGTTAGTACGACCCTCTCTGCTCCACCGTTAGAGCCGGTGATCTTTGTAAGTGTGCTTGCCTGCCGTGAACTTTGGCCTCGCCATTGCTTACGGCAATTCGTGTATCGAAACTCTATTTTCCCTTAAATCAACACATGCATAAGCGCGTCCTCGAAAAAAAAAGATTATTGACCGATCGATATGTGCCTACATATTTCCCCGCGATTAGGTCGGTTTTCCCAAAAGAGCAAAGATTTAGAGTTGAGATAGGGAGTTGTTGGAGAGCGGTTTTTTAATCTTGTAAAAAACATTTTTTTGACCAAAAAGACTGTGGGGGAGTTCCCCACAGTGCTAGATCATTTTCATTAATTTAAGGTAAAGAAAGTCTTACTTACAAAATTAACTAAAGGAGTCTAGAATCTTGTAAAAAAAAACTATTGGAGATGCTCTTACACCCTCCTATGATATTTTAGATTTTGTAGCAAGTGCATTAAAACAATAGAACGAATAGGAAACGTTGAGTTTTTTAATGCACATTTATAAGCTACTAGTAGGTCAATTAGTCCACTTTTCACATGCGCAAACTGCGAGCTTGTGAGTTGTGACTTGTGTTTGTAGTGGCCTCGTCTTCTTCGTTTTTTGTTTTTCTGAAGATAGGACGGAAGCAGCGCTAGGTAGAGTCGCAGCGCCTTGCCTACCACCTGTAGCCATTTTGTGTAGGTTTGGTTTAGTTTCCTAAGGCCTTGTTCGTTTGCGGAGGATCTAATCCAGGCGCTGATTCGTTCCGGGCCAGGAATGAGTGGATCCGTGCCTGTCACTCATTCCGTGTCTGTGTCTATTCCCTGTCTGTTTCCATTCCCTGCCTGTTGTTCGGTGTGTGCATCCATTCTCATTCTGCTGCTACGTGTGTTGATACTAGGCTTCTTGTTGATACTAGGATGGATCCGTATATCTTGACAGGTACACATTTATATACCGAAGGAAAATTATGAAAAACAATTTGCGACTCGCAGCTGCTACTGAACTTGCCGTCAAATGGCATCCAAAGATCAGGACCTGACAACTCAGGACCCAAACAAACATGGCTAGAAGTGCACCATCAAGACCTGACAACTCAGGACCCAAAGTGCTACATCATGTTTAAACATAAAAATGGTCCCTATAGATCCCAAACTTAAATTACAATAATACCCAAAGCAACAAATAAACAAAACAGAGAATGCTTATTCTCAGAAGTCAATAGGTAGCTTATGATGATGCAAGATGAAATAGAATGATAAATTCTCTTCTTGTACCCAGACCATGTCCTTCTCATATGCCTGTCTAGTAACTTGGACCTTGAAGCCTCTTTGCAACAAACCAACAAGTAGTGTTCAGTAGATTACAACCTGGCAAACCAACAAGTAGTGTTCAGTAGAAGATTCAAATAATTCAATCAATGTTGACATGCCATGCAGTTCAACTATTGTACAACTAAAAGAAGATGAGACGTAAGTTATTCATGCAGGCAAGATTGAGCAACCATGTGTTCAGGATGTTGAACTGATTAATCAGAGGGAACTATCATCGTCTGATGCAACTACTATGGAGATTGAGGTAGTATCTAACAAAATGAATTTTGGGCCCTTGTATAACTTGACACCTGCTGGCTGCTGCCACGAGCTATGCCCAGCAGTGCTGGAGAGATCTACAAGTAACCATAAAAAATGGTACTGTGAAAAATTGGAAAAGCATGGTATTATGCAGCACATACGGTTCATACTTCGCAAAAAAAAAAACTTGTCGCCTTTGCACAAACGAACAAAGATACAACCATGGCACCTGTCATTTTTCAGAACTGATCCACTCGATTTTAAAATCAAGGACACATTCTAGAAAATATAAAAGGTGCTATACCAATAATTCGGTGCATTGCCAGAAAAAGCATACACTAAGTTGCCACCAATAAACAAGAGGGCACTACTCTAAGCGGTGTTGGTGAGATCTACAAGTAACATATTGCATACAGAGTTAAGTATTCAGCAATCATTGAAATAAAAACACAATGCAACACAATAGCTGCCATCACAAAATAAGCACAAGCACTTGGGTCAGTGGAACACATCGCAGTGAACTAGACAGTAGGAGTGTAAACCTATAACACAGATACCCCAAGTTTTTTTTTAATTACAGATACCCCAAGTTAGTATATAAGCTAGTGAATACACTAATATCCCAAAGTTAGAATATAAGTTGTACAGGCATCTCATCAATTAACCTTAGCAGCCTTGTGCTTTAGTTGAAACAAATGGGAAAAGAACAACATTCAATCATTGATAACATAGCTGTCAAGAAGTATTTCTCAAAGACAAGTCAAGGAAGCAATATTTCTCAAAAACAACAATTGGCTCAATAGTAGTGGACCTAATAATAAACAAAAGAATAATGAAAGCATATATTGGGATTTAAACTGAATGGGAGAATTTCAGTGAACCTCAACAATCAAACAATAAATACAGGCAACACTAGATCAACATTCATGTGTTCTCTCAGACAAATGCCTCGATTGTCCTCATGGTGTAATGGAATGGATTAAATCGGACTCGTCATCTGTTTGATCATCACAGAAAACACAACATACTCTAATTCTTCATTCAAGGTTGCATGATCAGCACCAATCTGAAGATTACTGAATCAAGTCCTGAAGATTTGATTGCATTACTAACTCGATTTATCTGCAGTCACCTAACAATCAGCTCAGCTGTTCAATTGGAAACTAGGGAAGCTTCAAATCGCCAGAATAAAAAAAAACAGTACATTTACATAGACAGCATTGGCATTGGCATTCAGAATGAGTAGGAGGAATTTTTCATCTAGTAGATCAGACTTGTATATTTTTCCTCATCATGCCAACAAACCAAAGACCGAACCAAAGAAACGCAAAACAAGCAATCGAACGACAATACAACATGAATCCAAAAAAACTAGCATCGCACACTATAGAAAGAGCGGTGGGTTCTCTCAGACAAATGCCTCGGTCGTCCCCACGGTGTAATGGAATGGATTTCGATCGGATTTGTCATCTGTTCGCCCAGCCCCCACGCAGCAGAACAGCCACAGCGCCACCATGGCCGCCTTGCCGCCTTGGCGTCACCAAGAACCACAGCAGCTCACCACCCAAGATCCAGAACCCTAGTATGATGGAGAGAGGATGGGCGCAGGGTCGCCGTCGCCTCGCGCCGGCCCGCCGTCACCTCTCCGCCGCCTTGCCTCGTGTTGCTCGCGAATCGTTGCCCGTCTCCCGTCTCTGTTCCGGAGGTAAGGTGGTCCGGAATGGATCCAGGCCGCGGACAGTATCGGAGAAACCGGGCCTGGCCCATTTCCATTCCGAGTCGGACCAAAACGAACGGGCCAAATCGCTGATATCTGGTTTCGAACCAGGCCTCTCCAATCCACCTGGATTGGGCCGTTCCAGGCCTCAATCCGACGGAAACGAACGAGCCCTAAATATAATACCCCCGCATAGGAGGGATAATGTAATGGATTTGAATCGTGTATGAATATGGGCGGACAATTAAGTTAGAAATGACGATCATATCATATTGCTCATGACTATATATACTACCATTTCTCCATTTCTTGCTATGATATATGATAGATTTCTTTTCCATCGAGCACTTGAAGCAAGCATATCCGTATATAGCTAGGTAGAGAAATATAAAACGATACTATATGGCTAGCTAGCTAGGCTGGCAAAAAGTGCATCCACGTCCACCTGATCGACTAGCAGCGCACCATGCATGCACCCCCTAGTGCTCCGCTCACCGGCTCCAGCAAATTAATTTAAATTAAATAATAAATAATATATATTTGGATGACATGGTTAGAATATTAGCACCCGAAAATGCCATGCTCAAAAAGTATACAACTACACAAAGCGCTCAGCGCGATGAGACTCCTGCGGATCGATCACAGTTGAGAGGAGAGGAAGGGGACGGGGTAAGGATTATTTTTTCAAGAGAAATGGGCTCCATGCCCATGGACCTTCTTACGGCTTTACATTAGGCCCGGCAACCATATGGGCCGGCATCGCAGTTGGATTGAAGGCCTTCGAAGGAAACCCATCAGAAGCAGATGGAGGTACCTGGTGATAGCCGAAGCAGTGCCTCTCCCTCCTCAATTCCTCATGGATATTGTCTCTGAATATTACTGTATGTTTTTATGTTTTCCTCAGATCCGATCATACTTGACTCACCTGCCTGAGCCTGCCGCATTCCCCTTTTTGATGCAAATGTTAGAGCTTGTCCGAGAGGGAGGTGCTTGCCGTTCACATTCCCCTTCTTTCATTGTCTGTCTGTATGTAATAGCTCCTGCTTCAGACCGTTCCACCATTTCCATGAATCGCATCACTACACAGTTGGCTGCCATTTTATTCATTCAATAGCATATAGCAGGAGCAACCGTTCCGGGCAGCATCAGGCCCTGACACGAACTCTGATCCAAAGCTCCTCACCAAAGCATGCATATTTGCCAAGACTACATCAGAGTCACAGGGAGTTATATGCCATCATTGCCATGCGTATCACATCATCAGCTGTATATATATGTATAAATAAATAATAACCAATAAGGCACCAGTAAAACTGATCACAATATCAATAAATGGTGCTACATAAATAAATCTCTGCTCCTGTTCTGGAACTCTGTTCTCCATCTCATTCTGACTCCCACAATAAAATGGACGGAATCTATCGACATAATAGCAATATTAACAGTAATTCCTTGATGCATACAAAGAACAACCAACAAAGAATCGCTGTACACAGCACAGGATCCAGCTGCAGAGAAGATCCCTGTCCTGCGTCTCGTTCTTGCAGATGAGTTTCATTCAGCTTGGGCGTGTCCTGCTGCTGGATCGCCGGTGACGAGTCGTCACTGCTGTTGTTCCTCCATGTCAGTCCATCGGTGGACGAGTTGCTGCTGTTGCTCTTCAAACCGAGGAGCAGAGACGCCTAAGCCGCCGGCGACCTGTTAATTAATTATATATAAAGAAGAAATCATCAAAGTTCGATCAATAAAACTTCAAATCGGTCAAACTCTGCTTACAAGTTGTCAACAGCTTGTATTAACTTGGTCCAATTTTAAACACAATGCATTGCGTCTAAAAAGGCAACAGAATGTAACTCATGGCGTGGATGGAAACGAGCGAGAGTCGATGCATACATGAAAACTCATGTGCTCTCAAAGGAAAAAATCGCCAAGGAGAAAGCGAGAAGCAGAGAGGCAGAGACGCCCAGGCAGATATGGAGAGCACAAGAGCTATATATGTAAAAGAATTGTCGAAATTCAATAAGATTTCGAATGTATATTAATAGCTGTATAAATTAGCATGTAGTAAGCGTTTCGATTTGAAATGACACGGCATAAATGTACTGCCAAATGTCCACCCAAATTAAAAAAAAATGGACAGGGAAGACATGCAAACACAAGATTTATAAGGGGAAAGATTTGGTACGTACATTCATGACGAAAATCTAGTTCCGTATCCACCACCAGGCCGCTGTCCAGTCGCTGCTGCAGAGCTGAAGGGAGCGATTTTATACCTGGGCACCTCCTAATTTCAAGCCGATGAAGAGACGAGTACACTTGTGTTTCTGGCCCACTGGGCAAGGATGCCAGGCTTTTGCAACTGTACAGATCGAGGATTTCCAGTGCTGAGAGATCTGTGATGCATAATGATTCTAGTGATCGCAACTCTGGGCACTTGGTAATTATTACTTCTTCGGGTGCATCCAGTTGTCCTGACATGAACCGTAGCTTGGAGCAACGACGAATCTCTATTGTCCTGAGAGACGAGGGAAGATTGACAACCTCTGCCAACCCGTGACAGTCCCATATCTCTAGAGATTCTAGAGATGATGGAAGGAGGTTATCCAGGGCCACCGACGGTGACAGCTTCTCCTCAACAGGTGGGGATGCCTTCACGTCATCAGTACTACTAGCCTCATGATTCAACTGTTGCTTGCCGCATAGGGAAATGAGCTTATCACATCCCATAAGAAACTAAAAATACAAAATATATCTTATCAATATTACTATATAGAAGAAATTGTAGCACAAAGAGGCATGAGAAGGTACTAAAAGCTTAACACTACGTTGGCCCAGAGTCACATCTTATCAATATACTATATAAAATGAAATGAATATGGACTGCACAGCCCAGAGTCACATCGTTGGCCACCGGCCCACCGGCAATGGGGAAATTTTTCTATTTTCTATTGTGTACCTTATCTTCAACACAGGAGTACAGGACGGGAGGCCTCCTGAGTTCTGATCGTTCGCGGCCTCGCCAAAGCAGTGTCGTCTCACCTCGAGCCTTGCCATCGCCTGTGCGAGATCGCGGAAGGAGCGCAGCCGCTCTCAGCTGCCTCGCTCGCAGCCCGCTTGTAGTCGAAGGAGCGCCGCCGCCATCGCCGCCGCTGCCGCTAGGATTCGCCGCCTCGAGCATCCTATCTCCCGCGGGGTTGTGCTAGGATCGCGGCTACTCTTGCCGCCGCCCGAGCTTCCTGTGCGTGGGATCGTGGAAGGAGCGCGGCTACTCTCCCCGAATGGCTGCAGAGGTGCGCCTTTCTCCGCTTGTTGCGATTCTCAACCCGATCTGCCTTCATCGCAGATTTTGGAATAGATGGGACTTAGATGGCGATGGTTAATTAAATAGTAAAGGCACAAACGGAGGAAGATGATGAATTGCCAGGCAGTGGAAGGGCCAAGGGACACACATATCTGGAGGCGGCGCTGGATAACTGAAAATGCCTTTCATTTTCTGAGCACTGTTCGGCGCTGGCATAGGCTGGAGGTGGGATAAGTGGGTAACTGAAATTTTAGTGACGTGGCACAAGGAGGTGATAGATAAATAACTTAGTGGGGTTTGTTTATATAAGAGATTTAGATATCTCCTCTTGTTTTGGAACTCTGTGTTCTCCATCTCATTCTGACTCCCACAGTAAAATCGACAGCATCTATCCATATAATAGCAATATTAATAGTAATAATTCTTTGGTGCACACAAAGAATAGCCAACGAGTAATCTATGTACACACAGCTCAGGGATCCAACTGCATGCAGAGAAGATCCTTCTCATGCGTCGCTTCTCGTTCTTGCAGATGAGTTTCAGCTTCGGTGTGTCCTGCTGCTGGATCGCCGGTGACGAGTCACTGCTGTTGCTCCTCCATGTCAGTCGATCGGTGGACGAGATGCTGCTGTTGCTTGCTCTTTAAAGCGAGGAGCAGAGACTCCCAAGCCGCCGGCGACCTGTTGATTAATTATATATAAAGAAGAAACCATCAAAGTTCGCTCAATAAAACTTGAAATGATTCGGTCAAACTCTGCTTTATCAACAGCTTGTATTAATTTGGTCCAATTTTAAACACAACGCAACTCACGGCGTGGATGCAAACGAGAGTCCATGCATATATGAAACTCTAGTGAAAAACGTAGGAGCCAGGCAATGCTCAAAAAAGGAAAAAGTCGCCAAGGAGAAAGCGAGCAGCAGAGAGACAGAGACGCCCAGGCAGCCATGGAGAATACAAGAGCTATATATGTCAAAGAATCTTCAAAGTTCAATATGATTTTGAATATATACTATCTGCTAATTCGATATAAATTAGAATGTAGTAAGCGTTTAGATTTGAAATGACAGGGCATACATGTACAGCGGCATGTCCACCCGAAGATAAAAAAAGAAAGCGAAGGTATGCAAACACAAGATTTATGAGGGGAAAGATTGGTACGTACATTCATGACGAAAATCAAGGTACGTATCCACCACGGGGCCCTTGTCCAGCCGCTGCCGCAGAGCTGATGGGAGCGATTTTATACCTGGGCACTTCTTAATTACAAGCTGACGAAGCGATGAGTATTCTTGTGGTTCTGGCCCACTGGGCAAGGATGCCAGGCTGTTGCAATTCAGCAGATGGAGCTCTTCCAGTGCTGAGAGATCTCTGATGCATAATGATTCTAGTGATCGCAACTCTGGGCACGTGGCAATTATTACTTGTTCGGGTGCATCCAGTTGTCCTGACATGAACCGTAGCTTGGAGCAACCATGAATCTTTATTGTCCTGAGAGACGAGGGAAGATTCACAACCTCTGGCAACACGTCACAGCCCCATATTATTAGAGATTCTAGAGATGATGGAAGGAGGTTATGCGGGGCCGCTGACGGTGACAGCTTCTTCTCAACAGGTGGGGATGCCTTCACGTCATCAGTACTACTAGCCTCTTGATTCAACGGTTGCTTGCCGCATAGGGAAACGAGCTTGCAACATCTTCTAACTTCCATCCTCTTGAGAGCAGGGGAACTGAAGACCTCTACCAGACTTGAACACCAATATATCTTTAGAGACTCTAGACGGGGCAAAAGCTCGCTCCTTCCTGATGTTGCCTGGTCTGGAACATCTTCTGCTGCGTATCCAATTAGATTCTTGCAGCTGTGAACCCGTAGCCTCCGCAAGGAAATCAAGCTTTGGAATACTTTCTCCGGCCAGTAGACAAGCTCATCGCAGCTACGAATTTCCAGATCTTCAAGCTGCCCATAGCTAACCCACAGTACAAGTGCACGTGGTTGGAAGAACAAACTGCAGCGGATTAGTTTGATATCTACCACAGGGGAGGACAGATGGTCCCATTCCTCCTTGCTGTCCAGCTCAACGCCCTCCAGAGACAAACTGGACAGTGAAGTCATATATCTGATTCCTCCTAGAGAAAACTCTTGATTTGCTTCACACAAAACCAGCTCTTTGACCTTTGGCGCCCTAGGTAGAGTTGTTACCTTTGGGCATTTCTTGATATCAACAATCTCAAGCAAAGGGAATAGTGCAGGTTCTCCTTCAATTTCATGGGCACCCTCCCATCTCTCAAAACTACACAAATCTTTCAATGTAAGCTTATTCAATTCTGGAAATGCTGAGCGGACCACTGTATAATCTCCACCATCACACGGTTCTCTGAGCACCGATGCTTCTGGCAATGCTGCTAGATTTTTACAACATTCAATGTGCAATATCTCAAGCACAGGAAATGCTACTATACCTGCATGCATTGCCTCCCAAAATCCAAAAAAATTGTCAAGATTAACTAGCTTAAGATCCTTAAGCTCTCCAAATGAGGAGGAGGTACAGCTGCTACACAAGAATTGCAATTTTCCCAAATCTTTCAAATGAAGAAGTTGTAGTTTTGCTAGCTGCTCTATTTCAGGAAGCTGCTCTGCTTTACTACAATTAGATAATCGAAGCTCCACTATGTTTTTCAACATACACATCCAAGATGGAAAACGGGTGCCTTGGTAGAAGTTTATTTCTAGAGCCAACAGTTCACTATGAGGTTTGAGATTCTCTAGCACCTCATGACATTGTTGTTCCTCCTCCTTACCACTTGTCCACTCTAGTGACAATTGTCTCAGTTCCTTCTTATTCTCAAGATTGGCTTCTTTTGCATTTCCTCTCTCTCTCACATTTTCCAGCTGCTTTAGCATTAATGAACCACCAATATTTAAATCTTTTAGCTCTCCAAGACTGCTACAATTCAAGCCACTTCCCACTACAAACCATGTAATGGTTCGAAGCGAGGAGATAAGTCCAAGCTCTGGGGGCATGCACTCCAACTTCGAGCACCCATCTGTGTAGAGATGACGAAGGGCGGTCACGTACTTCATTTGCTTTGGAAGTCTTCTGAGTTCCTCGCAGCCAGAAAGTATGAGTGTCTGGAGACTATACAGGATGCTTATGTCATCTGGAAGCTCTACGATGTATTTAGTATCTGAGAGATCAAGGTACCTAAGGTGGCACAGGTGCTTTGGTTTTATTGACAAATAATCATCCCATGATCCTTGCAAAGAAAGTGATCGGAGAGAACTATATTTTGATAAATCCAGCACACCTTCACTCTCATAAAATCTATCGAACATCATTGTTTGTATAGGTGGAGACATTTCCCTCATAGTACCAAATAAATAGTTTAATTGCTTTTTGTATGTGCTTCTTTGAAACAGTATATGGCGGGCAGCACTAGGAAGCAACTCACCACTTTCATGAAATTCATTGGTTATACAAACACACTCCTTTTCCGAAGCAGACAGTGCAACATCATGCATGAGGTCATGTATCTTCACAAAACTTGTAGAGTTGTACCCAACCCTTCTTTGCTCCTCATACTGGAAGAATGACCTTGAAACCATGTCATTGACAATCCGTTTACCCATGGCTTCAGCAGGTATCTTGTTTTGATCTGAAATATAACCATTGGCCATCCATAGTTGAATAAGCTTGTCCACATCAATCTGATAATCCTTTGGATACATAGCACAAAAAGCAAAGCATTGCTTCATGTCTGGTGGCAAGTCATTATAGCTGAGCTTGAGTATAGGTAGAATTCCAGTCTCATCGTCGCATATCATGCTTCGATGTAATACATTCTCCCATTCTTCCTTAGTGGCCTTGTTACGCAATACAGACCCTAATGCTGTGGCTGCCAATGGAGATCCACCACACCTCTCTGCAATCGGGCCAACCAAATCGACTAGCTCCTCTAGCTTAGTCTTCGGCAAACTGAAAGCCCTTGTTTCAATGATTTCACGTATGAATTCTGTGTCCAAAATTGCCACATCATGGTAGTTTTTTTTCCATGAATTGTTAGCTACTGTACCCATGAATTCAGCTATTCCTTTATCACGAGTCGTCGTCAATACCGCACTACCAACACCACCTTGTTTAAGGCATTCCTTCAACTTTTCCCATTTTTCTCTTCCTTATTCCATACATCATCCAATACAAGAAGATACCTGTTAAGAACATTTTTCTGTTAGTACCTCTCTATGTGGATGAAAATAAAGAACTCATTTCGATTGGAGTGGCTAGTTCAAATAAAATTGATTGTTCTGGTCAAAATCATTTCCTGATGTTACCGGAGTGAGTAGCAATTGGGTGCGTACGTGGTGCTCAACTTGAGTCAGCTAGTGGATATTCGCATAAAAGGTTGCTAAACGGTCATTAAAATTATTGGCTTTGTGAGCTTTTGTGTTTAAGCTATATACTGCATATAGTCTACAGGAGAATCATATATAATGTGATGTAAGAAGAGATGAAAAGTAGTGATATAGACTGCATAGCTCTAGAACAAAAAAAAAAAAAAAAGTTAGAGCTAACACCATGTTTGGATGTGAGTGGGGGTGGGGATGGTGGTTTGACCTATATGGGAGTGCATACTGGTAGAACACAATAGTAGATACTTCTTACAAGTGACCATGCCAAAATAAAGAGTGAGATAATTAGATCCTTTTTTGTGCTACTTTAATTTTACAACCCACGCACGCACAAACTTATTTTAGCCCAAAAAAAAAACCTAGGGGTACACAATACATGACATGACGTACTGAGAGTTTAGCAAGAATAAATAAAACATAAAAGCATGATAGAAGGTGAGGGAGTTGAGTTAGCAACAATAAGATCTAGCAATAATACCTCTTTCCCCTAAGATGTTCCTGAAGCTTGTTGAGTGCCTCCTCAAGGGTTTTCTCTGATACATTACATATTGTGTTGGCAAGATCACAGACATTGAAATTATCTGAGACACACACCCACTTTAATAGCTGGAAATGCTCTTTGACTTGAGGATCGTTGTAGATAAGTTGAGCCAAGGTGGTCTTGCCCAGTCCTCCCATTCCAACGATGGGAAGAACTAAGAGATCACCACTGCTGATAGCTTGATGATCGAGCAATATCTTAACAATTTTCTTCTTCTCCTCATGTCTAGATCTACTAACAATATTTTCGGGATCAACCATAATTGAAGTTGTCTGACGCCACTCCTTCCATGCTGGTGCCTCGAGCTGAACCTTGTTGAATCCAAAATCTTTCATTTCCTCCACAAGGACCTTGATGGCCTCAACAATCATGCTAAGCTTGTTTCCCATCCTTCTACGGAATGCAACACGGTTGTGAGTAGGGAAGAGTTTTACCCCAGCTATGCCGAGCTTGGTGATGTGTCCATTCTTCTTGGCTCGACGACGGAGGGCCTCGTACTCAAACTCGTCAAAGACATCGTTCGCCTGGTACGCCACCGTCTTGAGCTCGTCAAGCCATGCCTTTACCCCTCCTTGATGAGAAGCCTGCTTCTCAGCATCGGCCATGATGTCGAGGATGGCAGGCAGCTTGCGCTTGAGGATCTTGTGCTGTTTCTCCATGCCCTCCATCACGTTGTACTGGTCTAGGAGATAGTTGGACACCTTCTGCTTCAGCAGGGACACTAGTGGGGCGACCACCACGCTGGCCGCTAGTTCAGCCATTGGTGGAGCTAGCACTCAGCGGAGTTCGATCTGGATCGAGAGAAAGCACGCTCAGAGAGAGAGAGGAGAGGAGAGCGCACGCAGGGAATGGGAACATACAATGGCAGGTTGTGGGCAAGCTGAGAGCTCTCTGTGGTAACTCGTACTCCTAGAGATGAGAGATCTTCTCCTTTTGACGATTCCCTATCGAATTGAAAAGAAACACGTATGCGCTCGGAATTATTGCTACCACCAATATCGTCCTGTGCCTGTGGCTGCGTCTGACGTCGGCAATAATTGAGGGACGGGGGCAAGGTCACATGGCCGGCAGCAAGCTGATTCCTTTTGACGATTCCCTATCGAATTGAAAAGAAACACGTATGCGCTCGGAATTATTGCTACCACCAATATCTCGTCCTGTGCCTGTGGCTGCGTCTGACGTCGGCAATAATTGAGGGACGGGGGCAAGGTCACATGGCCGGCAGCAAGCTGATTGAGGTGACCTAGGGACGACTATCGCACACACTCGCATAGTACTGCTGATTGAGCTGCTCTGGTGTGGGCTCCATCACATTCACACCAACAACTACTGTGGGGCAAATTAGTGGACGTATGAGTTCGTCCAGGGAGGAAACTAGAGTAGCCCAATTATTCATCAAATTATATTCTCGCTGCAGAGAAGATCCTTGTCCCTCGTCGCTTCTCATTCTTGCCTCGTCGCTTGGGGCGTGTCCTGCTGCTGGATCGCTGGTGAGTGGTGACGAGTCACTGCTGTTGCTCCTCCATTTCAGTCGACGCCGATCGGTCGACGAGTCGCTGCTGTTGCTTGCTCTTTAAACCGAGGAGCAGAGACGCCGAAGCGCTGGCGCCCTGTTAATTAATTATATAAAAAAGAAGAAATCAGCAAAGTTCGCTAAATAAAGCATGAAATAATTCGGTCAGACTCTGCTCACAAGTTGTCAACAGCTTATTGTATAAGTTTGGTCCGATTTTAAACACAATGCAACTCCAGGCGTGGATGGAAACGAGCGAGAGTCGATGGTTATATGAAAACTCTTGTATAAAACGTAGGAAGCCAGGAGCTTGTTTGAATCGGATTCTAAAATCTTGATTTTGGGACCACCCTCTTCCCTCGCGTCGTCCCACCCGGGGGGCGACCCGAGGGCGACGCCGCCATCGCCCAGGCCTCCCCCCGCTCGGCGCCGTTCGGGCCGCCGCCGCCACCCTCCTCGCCGGCGGCGCGGCCCGGCCGGGAGGGGCTCAGCGCCCTCCCGCACCCTCCAGCGCGAGCTAGCTCCTCCTCCCCTCCCCCTCCTCGCGCCGGCGGGCTCCGGCCCGGCGGGCGGCGGATCCGGCCCGCCATGGCCGGATTAGGCCTCCCTGGGACCGGGCCTCGCCCCACGCGGCCTGTCCCCTCCCCCCATGGTCGGCGGGGTCGAAGCTAGGGTTTCGGGGCCGGCAGCCGGCCCGTTCCCCTGCTCCCCAGTGTCGGGGTGACGGCATCGGGGCCGGCGTGCGCGCGCGTCTCCACGCGACAGCGGCGGCGTGGCCTCACGGAGGGGCTGGCGGCGGAGGACGGCCGGCCCGTATCCGGCCCGCCCGCCGTGGTGACCCTGCCGGCGCTTCCCCTGGCCGGATCCAAACCTAGGGAGGCCTGGGCCGACGGCGGCGGTCCTAGGGCGGTGGCCCTAGGGTTTGCCGCGGCCAGCGGCGGTGGCCTGCCAGCGACGGGTCCGGGCCTCCCCGGTGCTCGCCCGTGCAATCGGACGACGGCTTCTGCCTCTGGCGGGGGGCCACAGCGCGCAACTTTGATCCTTGGCGGGTTGAGGTGGCCGGCGGTGTCACCATGCTCTGGACGCCCAGCCGGGCCAGCGGCGGCTAGCATGGGCCGAGGGTCGACGGCGACGGCGACAAGCTAGGCCGGCCAACCCCTCCCTCGGTGGTGCCCCCCCCACACACACACACACTCTTGTCGGTTGTCGCGCCTGGCCACCTCCCCTCGACCCCGACATCCATCCTTCGACGGGTTGAGGTGGCGGGGCCGACGCCCTGGTTTGGAGGCACGGGGCGCCTCGGCCAGGGTGGGTCCTGTGGCCTGTGCCCCTTCCTCCCTTCCCCCGCAGCCTCTGTCCCCGGCAGGGAGGGGGTGGCGTGCGCCTGGCCTGTTCCGGTGCCACCTGCCTCCGATGCGCCCCGCGCCCGCTGCACCCCTAGCCTTGAGAGGGATCGGCCGGGGTCGTTGCGGCGGGGATGCCCCTATCCAGAACTCTAGCACATCGGGGTAGTTCTTGGCGGCGGAACGGTCCTCACGTGCGCCTACCCCCTTCCTCCCTTGTCGGGCGGCGACGGCGGGGTTGGAGGTCGAGGGAGGCGTGCCCTCGCTCACCACGCCACTCCTGCGGCTAGCACAGGCCCATCTTGCCGGGGTGGCAAGACAGCGGCCGACGATGAATCGGTGCCGGCGCCCTTGCCCCACCACCGCCGCTCCCGCGAGCGGCGGGTTGATGGGTTCGATCCAGGCCCTTCCGGGCCGGGTTCACCCTCCCCCCTCCGGAACCTGGACCAACTCGGCTTGGTCGACGGGCAACACGAAGACATCCAACGGCGTCACCGGGGCGTCGTGTCCATAACTCCCGCTCTGGCGTCGTAGCCGGGTTGGCTCCGCCACGGCATGGGGTGATGGACGCACCCCCGCCAGCTGTTGGCGGTCATTGGCAGCATGGGTGAAAACCCCTTCCTGGCCTTCGCGGCCGGGTCTGACGATGGTGGCGTGTTAGCGTCATTACCTTCTTGAAGGCGTCGTCGTCTATGCTCGCCGACCGCGGCTGCGGGAGCCACTTCGGGAGCGAAAGCTCCCTAGGGCGCACTGTCAACGGAGTTGGCGCCCGAGGCATCATCTCCTTCTTTAAGGCTCCGTTGATGCACCCTCGAAGCTCCCACCTGACGTCGAGCCCTGCCCTGCCGGTCCGCTGTGCCGTGAAGCTTGAATTCTAATCCATTGTTGGGTGTGGTGTTGGGCTCCTTCTTCTGTTCCTTGTGTTGCTTTGTGTTTGTGTCCGTGCCGTCACTGCCTTTGTGGCGTTTGTTTCGTGTTGTCTTGTACTTGTCGTTCTTTCGTCCTCTTCTACTTAATGAAATGACACATGAAGTCGTGTTTGAGAAAAAAGGAAAAAGTCTAAATCCCCCTTGGAGTATGAGCATCGGCTAACATAGAACCATGGACTATAAAACTGTTTGTTTGACCCCCTGAAGTACGTTTTGTGGATCTAAATAACCTCCTAGGCGGTATTAGAGGGTGGTTTTACCCACCTGGCACGCCCGCGTGGTATGGCCCGAGAGTCGATGATTATATGAAAGCTCTAGTGTAAAACGTAGGAAGCCAGGCAATGCTCAGAGAAAAAAGTCGCCAAGGAAAAAAGCGAGCAGCAGAGAGGCAGAGACGCCCAGGCAGCCATGGAGAACACAGGAGCTATATCCCTCAAAGAACCGTCAAAATTCAATAAGAGTTCGAATGTATATTATCTGCTAATTCGTTTCAAATTAGCACGTAAGTAACCGTTTAGAATTGAAATGACCGGGCATAAAAGTACGGCAGCATTGTCCACCCAAAGGGAAAAAAAGGACAGGGAAGACATGCAAACACAAGATATATGAGGGGAAAGATTGGTACGTACATTCATGACGAAAATCTACATCCGTATCCACCACGTGGCCACTGTCCAGTCGCTGCCACAGAGCTGAAGGGAGCGATTTTATAGCTGAGCACATGTAGAAACATGTAGCCCATGCATGTGACCGAATAAATGAACACATGGTCAAGTAAATGAACATGTGGCCAAGTGAATGAGGAGGTGGTAGAATTCATTGAGTTCACAGGATGCTCCTCTATAAATAGGAGTCATTTTCACCCTTTGTAACACAAGCAAAGTGAATACAGAATAACTCCTCTCATCTCTCTGTGTCCTGTGTTGCGCTTGTGTGCTTGTGATTTCGAGTAAAGATAAGAGCTAATTTCTAACACGTTATCAGCACGAGATTCTACAGAGCTAGAAGGTAAAAAAGTTTGGAAATCGGTTCTTTAGAACATAGACACACAAGAACAATGTTGCCCTGAATGCACAATTGGACATGGTCGCCGCTGTCCCGATGGCGCGCTGATCTGACCAACGATGCACCATAGGAGTGGACGAGTTGGCCTGCACAGGCCGTAGCCGCAGGCATGAACGAGCAGGCCTGTACAGGCTGCCGCCATGGGCACCTCGGTCTCCGTGGCCAGATTTGGCGGACCCCGGGCCCTGAAGGCCGCGAACAGCGCCGCCGCGCTCCAACGCGCGACACCACCGTGAGGGCGCACGGGCCGCAGGCCGCTGCTCCCTGAGCCCGGCCAGCAGGCGGCGCGGGCCCTGCAGGGCCAAGCCGCATGGGTGCGGCTCCTCCAGCCGCCGGCACGGGTCCCGCAGAACCCACGGCGCGTGGCCGCCGCCAGGCGCAGGTGCATCCCGGCGTGGGCGAGCGTGCCCGGTCGCCCGGGTCCCCGGCGTGACCCGCTGACCACGCGACCCCTGCAGGGCGCGGGCAGGGCACGCCGGCCCCTGCCTAGCCGCGCAGGGCGCACGGTAGCCCCGGCCTAGGCCGCCGCACGAGGCGCAAAGCAGATGCGTAGGCCACACGCGTGGGCGCGTGAGCCCCAGCCCCCCCCCCCCCGAGCCGACGCCCCGCCTTGTCGGAGTATGTGTTTTTGCGGTGGGCGGCGGCAAAAAAAAAAAAGAAAGAAAAAAAGAAAAAAAGTTTTTTTACTTCAGAGTGTGTGTTTTTTTATTTCTCTTGTGGGACCCACATCACTTTTTTACAAGAAACGGATTCATACCCTCCCTTGATTGGATTACTTCCGTGCGAGTGCATATGAACAACAGTAATACTAAGAAGATCGGAACGGCGGTAGATAAATAATCTCAAGAATCTGTTTTCGAAGGGTATTAATGTTTGTTCAACATCTCACTCTGGTTCAGACAAATATTGAGTAAAAATGCATCATCTATGATCTATCTATTCCTTCCTTCATGTACACAAAGAATAGGGAATGAGAACCATCCAATTGAGAGCAGATCTACTGAGCTCGCAATAGCTAGGTGCAAAGCTGGTTGCAGAGGTCGTTGATCCTGTCCTGCGACGCGTCGGCAGCCGACGCGACGACGTAGGTCTGGTTCTTCCCACCCGCGCAGACGAGGGTGAGCGTGTTCTCCTGCTGCATCGCCGTGCACGTGGTCGGCGACGCGTCGCACCTCCACTTCTTGGTCGGGACGCAGCTGAGGTAGTGGCACCAACTGCAGTGCTCGTTGGCGTTGTACCCTCTGAACAGCAGCACCGTGGCCACCGTGAAACCGACGACCAGCAACACGGCGGCCACCAGCCACAGCACGTACTGGTACGTCTTGTGCTTGCGCTGTTTCACTGAGACAACCGGAGGAGCTGCAGGTGCCGGTGGTTCAACTTCAGGCTGTGCTGCGGCGGATACACGTCTCTGCTGGGTGAGCCAGGCGAACTGCGGGCGGATGAAGAAGACGAAGCCCAGGAGGAAGCCTGAGATGAGGCCGCCGATGTGCGCGAAGTTGTCCACCCGGGGGAGCAGCCCCAGCGCCAGGTTCACCACGATGACCAGCACCAGGGTTACCAATGCCGCCACCTGAATGAATGAAGAGTTACAGATAGCGAAGTGTTTATACATTCATTAATCAGGGAAAACTTCGTTCTGCAAAAGATGAAGATTAAGCTGGTGGAAATGCAAATATACCTTGTTTGCATAGAGTGACCAGTTTGTTATCAGTTCAGAGAGCATGGAGCCAATGAGGCCGAACAGAGCACCGGAGGCCCCAACGGAGACGTTTGACTGTATGAAGAGAGCAGACATAAGGCTACCGCCGAATCCAGAGATGAGATACACCAGACCGATCCTCACTGCACATTGTATTGCATCACAGGCATAAGTACACTCGGCTGAAATAAAAATCTGTTCCTCTTTTTTTCACTCTCTCATTTGCAGAACAGAAACGAAACTGATGTTCTACTAAAATTTATCAATTTGTCATCATCATGAATGGACAAGGGAGTTTCAAGTCTGACTGAATGAATGGCATGCATCTAATGTGTTAGTTAATTTCAGCAAAGTTTGATCAAGAATGGAGTAATTAATTCAAAGATAGTAGTATGTATGTGAACTTACCAAACCCAAATTCTTGCTCGAGGCGTATGCCGATAATGACGAGGCAGAGCATGTTGATGAGCAGATGAACAACTCCGGCGTGCAACCACATGCAGGTGATCAGACGCCATCCTTGGCGGCCATGGACAACCTTAGGCACGTCAAGAGCCCCCATCTTCACTAACCTGGCATTGAGATTTGATATAAAAAAATATATTGTTTTCAGTTTAGGCTGTGCCTCAAGTCCTCAACGTACTGCTAACACAAGGCTGAAGCCAAAGTGAAAAGTCTATTTTATTTTGTATTTTTTTTGTAAGTTAAAAATGCCCTATGTCATCATCCACCTACTCCTCTTTGACTTTGCATTATGACCTTTTGTAATCTATGTTCAAAGAAGTCTAACAAAGATATCAACACGCGTACATAGAACAGAAAAATGGACAGGGAAAACTGAATCCTTCTGCAGGTAGCTATTGAATAGTTGTAGGATGCATAGAATAGTTGTAGCGTTCACCAACTCAGAGCGGCATGGCAGGAGGGAGTGGCAGGATGCATAGAATGAACCAAATCATGAGTACGTGGTCAATCAAAGACAAACTCTACTTGATTAATTAGAAAAATGAACTGATACCGACTCCAAAGATTTTGTGGCGAGAGAGCGATAGCTAGACACGCCATACATCTCGTTAGTATCTTGGATTGGTTGACAAATTAAACCAGCCAAAGCAATAGCGTTGCTTGCTTTGCGCAATGCCTTATATGCTTCGTCAACAACTGTCTGTCAGAGGACAAATCAAATCGGCCAAATTCAAATGGTTTGGCCCCAAAGTCCAACTCAGAAAGGAAAGCTTTGCACACAACTGAACTGAACAGGGGCATGCAATCCAATTTGACAGACTGAACTCGCTACTGAGTGCTTCTTGGGTGGGCCCATACGTACATTGTACTACAATCCAAGTATGTACCATTATCATCCCACAGCTGCAGACTGCAGTTGCTTGTTGACGCTTGTGCTAGTAAATCAAATGGTGGTTTGCAGTTGCCAAAATTAATTAACATGGCCTGGCATTGTAGTTGTAGCCGGCCGGCACCAAGTATTTTTTTTCAATTTGTTACAGATATATCTAGCTACATTAACAAATACCTACTAGTAAAGTTGTCGCCTTTGGTATTGCTAGAATGAATAACATGTGTAGCATTGCCTATCAATCAAGAAGCTGATACGAATATGATATCCGATGGTGCACGCAAAGCAACACACCATTGTAGTGCAAGCAAGCAAGAAAGAAACAAAGAAGGAAAGAAAGGAAAGCAAGGAAGCGCGTGGTGCATACGTGGCGGAGGAAGGACCGAGGAGCGGGTTCTCGCGGAGTGGCTGGAAGGCGAAGCGGCCGAGGAACCCCGCCGCGCAGTTGGAGTTGTGCCGGGGGCAGTCGTTCACGTACATGGTCACGAGGAAGATGACCACGCACGCCACGGTGGCGGCGGAGACGAGCCACGGTGACCAGCGGCGGTAGTACGGCCGCGCCCTGATCACCTGCTGTTGGTTTCGGTGGCGGTGCGAGGGGGGCCTGGTGGCGCCCTGCTGCTGTTGGTTCTGGTGGTCGGAGTGCGAGAAGGAGGACGGCCGCTCCACCAGCACCTGCACGTCCTCGTCGTCGCGGCCGGCGCCGCCCGCGGGCTTCATCATGGGTGATGGATGCGTCGGCGAGTCGACGGCGATGGTGGATGGATGTGTTTGTTATGTGCTGTGCAGATACGATGGATGGATGGATGTGTTTGTCGTGTGGGATTGATGATTATTTGTTGGAGACGACAAGAACAAGATGGTTTTGATGGGATGGGAATTGGCCGGCCGGCTGGCCGGCGGCGTTGCGAAAAGGAAGGAGAGCGTGAGGAGGAAGGAGAAGAATCACTCCGATCCTGCCTGCCTCTAGTAGCAAGGGAAGAAGAAAGGAAGGCGTGTAGCAGAGGCAGAGCAGAGGAGGAAGACAGAGGGCACGATCGAGCCACAAGGAGAGAGGAGGAGGAGAAGAAGCTTTCCTTTCCTTTCCTTCTTCCTTGAGACCTTGACAACGCGTAGGTTAGTTTATTGCTCGTTTGATTGACTGCTTTTCTTGTTATAGATCCCTCCTGATAAATAAATAAATAAGTATATTCCAAAATACTATAAAACTGCTGCAACGCGTGATTGCACTGCAATGCATTGGGTTGGGTGCCCAGGTGGTGTGTATATACATTTATTTATTTATTCACAAGCAACGAATACAAAAGGAAATTAAGAATTAATTAATTTAGTGAATAAATGGAAAGGAATAATACTGAAAGAAAGCAAGCGAGAAAGAAAGAATTGGTCAACTGCCATGCAACTGCAACGAGGCAAAGGGAAGGATTGGGTATGGAAGGTGGCGTAGGTGGCCTGCCACCTGCCAACTCTAGCTTCCGATGAGGAGTATAGTCTTGTGGTTACTGTGCATGACAGTCAGGCCCATGAGTAGTCTGTGCCAGCCAGCACTGCTTGTAATGGACTGGCCCAAACACTTCCCACGCAACGAAAGGGCTAGGCTAACATGGGCCAGCACATGCCGTGCTTGGGCCACGCCAAAACAACAGACCATGGCCTATGTCACTGGGCCTGCCGGATTGGGTTGTTTTTGTTTCTTGGATTTAACATTTGATCAAGGCAGGATGTTTTTCAATCCACTAGCCAGTACGACGATTCCACTAGCCAGTTTAAGGGAGTGCTTAACAGAGACAGTATTATGCTGCACGGGATTTCTACCACCATTGATTCTGAATTAGTCTTTCAGGTGCTATCTAGGAATGTTCAATTTATTCCGGATGATGCTGTAGTTTCTCTGCCACAGGCAGATATTCAGTCGTTATTGGATGTTTTGCCTTTACTGTTCACTATTACCCGTGCTTTGCCTCCCAACGAGCCTAGGGTCATGCTATCCACCAAGTCTTAAAACAAGATTGAAAAGCAAGTTCAGAACATGTTATCTCAAGGCATGATTCGGCCAAAGTTGTGCTAGTACACAAGTATAGAGACCTTGGCGTATAACTCGTATTAGAAGTCGGTTAAGCACTCCTCCCGTACCACAGGCGTCACCTCCAGTATGACGAATTCACTAGCCAGTTTACAAAACACTAATACTAGGGCATAAACACAGAGCATGATGCGTATTGCGGTAGTAAAGGTAGGGGGCTTGTGCCCCCACTGCTAAATCCGAGAGTGAAAGCCCTAATTTGATTTTGGCTAATTGGTAAAGCTCTAAGACTAACCTTTGATCTAAGCGTGTAGTGATTGAGTGGATGATGGTCATGCATGGTGTGAATGTTCAATTCATTCCGGATGATGATGTTGTAGTTTCTCTACCACAGGCAAATATTCAATCGCTATTAGATGTTTTGCCATTAGTGTTCACTATTACTCGTGCTTTGCCTCCCCAACGAGCCTATGGTCATGCTATCCACCAAATCTTTGAAAAACAAGAATGCAAAGCAAGTTCAGAACATGTTAGCTCAAGGCCTAATTCAGCCAAAGTTGTGCTAGTACACAACGTATCAATTATGAACAACTCGTATTAGAAGTCAGTTAAGCACTCTTCCTGTACCATAGACGCCACCTCCAGTATGACGAATCCACCACCTCTAGTGTGACGAATCCACTAGCCAGTTTACAAAACACTAACACTAGAGCATAAACAAAGCATGATGCGTATTGCGGTAGTAAAGTGGTGGTGTTGGTGGGGGCGCTAAATCCGGGAGTGAAAGCCCTAATTTGGTTTTGGCTAATTGGTAAAGCTCTAAGACTAACCTTTGATCCAAACGTGTAGATTAGAAAAGGTGGTCATGCATGGCGTGGTGATGGCCAAAAGAAATTATCAAAATGCTCCATATAATGACAAGTTAACCTGCACGAATCTTGGAGGCAGCCTGGCCATGGGATAAGGGGTGGGCGCACCCATGGTTGAGAAAAATGCAGCTTGCAAATTTATCTACCACTATAGCTATAGGTACTCTAGGTTGGCTCGGGTAATTAATTTAGTACAAGTCTTAACACTTCCAATAGCTATTGGTGAAGTGTTAAATGCTAAAAGTTGCATGCTCAACGGGGAAGTTGTAGATTTTTTTTAGAATGAAGTTCTAGATTCTAGTTGTGTTTATTTATTTACTTATTCCTTTATTGATTTTTTCTTTCAAGGGTTACATTGGTTTCTTTGACTCTCAGTTTAAGGATTCTTTGAGTTTTTGCCCACCAGATGGTCCTTCAATTGGTGCAATATCTTATTGCTAGAAATAGGTACTACCTCTGTTCAAGAAAGGATGCAAGGTATTAGGTATACTACAACTTGTACTTAGAGTTGATGTGTAAAAAAAAAAATAGATGCAAGATTGCATGTCTAATAAAGTAGTTCATGTTTGACTAAGGTTATGGCAAATAATATTCATATAGTTATGAATCTAAATTAATTTATTATAATAATATAGTTTGTAATTAATTTATTTGTATTTATTTGATATCATAAATATTTATAATTATTTTATATATAATTGACCAAATATGATATACTACAACATGAGATTGTGCTAGAATTGCATTCTTTCCTAGATGGAGAGAGAATTTTCCTCCTTGCATTTTTGAATAAAAGAGACGGCTAGTATTTTTGTTCCTTGATAGATATCATATCAGATATGAGATACTGTATGATCCTAGTATATTAATCTTTTTCTAGTTATCTTCACAACCATGTGCGTCTTTAGATATCAGCGTCAATCCAGGCTTATGGGTTGGAGAGCATTTGGATGTTCAGAAATGACGACCTCTTTTCCAAGGATTGTACTAGGATGATCTTTCATAAAGAATAGTCCACTTTGGCTATCCATACTTTAATCTGGTTATCCATCGACCAAAGAACCAACACTAAATTGTATATTATTAGTCAATGAATAGAGACTCCATTGTAATTTTATTTGGTCTTCTAAAGACCAACACCCCCCCCCCCCCCCCGGCGGTAATATTAGTGGGACTGGTAAAGTTCATATGGTCATCGATATAAGAACTGGGAATCTTTAATTTGACGCATATGTGTTTTAGTTAAACTTTATGCTATTTACTAGTATAATGTGAGTGATAGGGACTGGAACGGTGCATGCACGGCCCCATCAGCTTGTTGTCCAAGCTTCTTCTACCTTTTTTTATGTATGGTCAAAAGTGACTGCTTGACTTTTGGATATGTATGGTTCCCGTGCCACCTGCTCCATATATCGCACTAGTGGAGCGGCGCGCATTTGCGCGCCCTGCCAAAGCGTCCGGAGGCGCAAATGATAGAAGAATTCATGATTGAATTACACAGCAGGCATGGTGTATACATGAATGGATGGTTGAAACATATGTTGTAGCTCAGTGCATAGATAAGGGTAACATAATAATTGTTATTTTACAATAAGATACAACGTACATTAGATTAGTACAAAGACTTAAAGCGGTAGAAGATCACTCGAAGGGAACATACGTTGTGGTTCGGTGCATAGATAAGGGTAACATAATTACTTGTCACTTTACAATAATACACAACATGCATTATATTACTACGAAGACCTAAAGCGGTAGGAGACTGTTTTCATGGTTGAGGTAGTGATAGGTGGTCTTCAGCGGGGCTCCTAGGGGATGTCACTTGAAGGGATAGGTCTAGTAGTCGTAGTAGTCACTGTGTTCATGGAGGAAAAGGTTATTATGATATAAAGGCATATGTGTTCATGGAGTAAAAAGCTTGCTACGATATAAAGGAAGCACAGTTTAACTTGGATGTCTATATGTACAAATGTATACCGATGCGAATTACCTTCCGATTCATAGCGCCCACGCACGACGATATCGGTCATCGTCATCAAGGTTTTCCTCCTCGCATGTTTGTGAACATTTGTTATGTATACAATGACCTCATTGTTTTTTGTAAGGGTGTTAGTATATTTCATTACCGTCAATGCAGTCTTCCTCGACGAAGTCTCCGGACTTGGGTGTTCGGATAAGGACCGGCCATCTCTCGCGTTGTATACTCATAAGTGAGCGGCCATACGATGAATTGGCCGGTAGTCATTGTTTTTGACACCTATGTGTCCTATGATAGGCAGAGGAGCTGTAGAGGTTTTGTTCTAAAGAAGCATGAAAGATCGTCTTGTCGAAGGTAAGATCTTTGACAGGTCCAATGTCAGCAAACAGCTTGTTAACTATCGTGGGTAGCGTAGGTGGGGTGGGAGGCCTATGATTTCAACATCAAGCTTTTGGGGTCGTGGGCGCATCGTCGGTGTATCTCGGGTTGGTGTCAACGGGCGGCAACATGTGTAGGGGCGAGGTGGTCGCTCCATAGTCGGTTGTCCATGGCACGAGAGGAATGGTATGGTTTTCAATGATGAGGAACATCTTGTTCATAAGGTAGGTCGCCATGTTAACTGAATCGAGATGATGAGGTAATCTGAGCCATACTTACAAATATTGTGGAGGTCGATGTAGACGTCAACTTGGTCAAGAATTGCCTCCCGTATTGTCCGGTAATGTGCTGCATGATGCGCCTCTGGTGAAACTTTTGCAATGGTTGAACGACCTAGTATGCCGGATTGGTTGAAGTCGATGTCCGAGTCGTTGATGATGGTGATGCCGGGGCAGCGAAACTACCCATATTGCTGCGGTGTAAATGTTATTGTTAGCGACAATTCGGCTAAGCGCTAAAATGATTTGACTCGCAACGACTATGCTAGAACCGCATTATTTTCTCGAGTTAAGGTTTATGAATTAGTTGCACTATTGTACACATTTGACAAGAGATAACAATGGCTATTTCGACCTCGATTTCATAATTATTTTTCCGAAAAAACACCTTGGGTTTTAATATTCCTAGTAAAGTATTTGCTTTCGGTACAAATATACATTGAATGCAACAGGTAGCAGGGATTGATCAAAGTGGTTTACTTTTCGCAAGATCCAAGCAAAGAAGACACATACTATATTACACATAACCGTCAATTGGTTGGACCATCTTCATCGTCATGTGCACACTAAGGATGCATCTAGTTAGCGTATGTTGTAACAGCCTAGGGGTATATACGAAGACCATAGCTAGCGAAGTGGAGGAGCATAACCATCGCAGATATATCTATGTTACGTGGGAGTCCAAAGAGCTCAATGTCGAGCTTTTGTGGCTGTAGTTGTGGCTGCTGGAATCTTGGTGGTTGATTTTGTAGATCCACTTGTTATTTGTGTACAAACAAACGACTATGTGGTTTCCTAAGATCTGAACTCGAGATGTATGTAAGATGCATGTAAATTAATAGAAGCGGTTGGTGTTGAATCGTATTACCTTGGTTTAATGGTGATAGCGTTTTGTTCCGGAAGGTCTTGGAGCGGCGATGGGCACGGAGGGTAGGCGATTCGTGTCGCATATCTTGTGATCCGAAGGAGGCTAAGCAAGCAAACTTGGCCGCCGCTATCCGCGAGAGCGGGGAACAACGAGCCGGCGATGGTGGTCTGGTGGAAAATGAAGGCAGCGGCGGTGCCGAGAGGCGGCGCGGCGGGTCCAAGAAGACGTGGTAGTCTCCACTGGTTTGGGCAGTGGGTACACGGTGGCGGCGGGCTATCGGAAGACGAGGGCGGCGGTGGTACGGAGAGCCGGCGCGACGGAGCGGAGGGGATGCCGTGGTTGGATAAGGCGAGGAGTGGTAGGTGGGAGGCTGTCCAAGGGTTTCGGTGCGCCAGGAAGACCGTCTCCGTCGATTGGAAGGGGGCGGGTGATGGGCCAACGCGCGCAGTAGGTTGTAGCCGGGCCTCCTTTTTTTTTTACTCGATTGTATTTGTTTTTATTTGGGCCTTGGTGAACTTGCTCTTTCCTTTTTTTTTTTCTCTCTCGGGCTAGATCCAACGCGCACATTTTTTTTTTTCCACGTGGGCCGAAAGGTGGGTCTCGTATTTGTCGGCGCTGTTCTTTAAAGAATTGCCTGGCATCGGATTGCTATGACCATGGACTAAAGTGTGATGTAAGTAAACAACATAGGCAAATAGTCATAACATTTCGACAATGGGCTAGGTTAATCTACATCAACAACATAACATGCCTGTCGACATGGTGGAATGTCGAAGTCGTCGGACGGAGGGAACACAATAGTGGTCCAACATAAGGTCCAACTGTTTGTAGGTACTAAGCAAAGTTCCAAGGATCAGGGCGGTAGCTTTTGTACAAAAGAGGTGCCGACAAAGTTCTGCTCAGGTCACTTGAAGCGGCATATGTCTAGGTATGGATGAAGGCATTTGGCTCTTAGCTTTGATCAGCGCCATTTCCAGACCTCCGCCCTTTGCCTCTTGCGTGTTCTTTGGAGGTCTCGTATCTTAGCTCTAAAGGGAAGAGGATGTCGGTGTTGTTAGTAGTGGCACACATGAACTTTCGTCTAATTAAAGAAGGAGAAACATATGGACGTACTTTTTAGCTGGCTGTTCTTTGTGGGCTGATGCATCGACATTGTCAGGGCGTTGTTGGGCCTCAGTCTGTGCAGTGTGAGTACCAGCCGCAAAGTCCTGTCGAACCAATGGCAGATGTTTATAAAACCTTGTGGCTATGAGCATGAAGGCAATTACAAGACTGCAGAACATGTTTACCTGTAATTCTGAATGGTCAGAGTGTATCTCCTGAGCGTCCTCATCATCCAGGTCCTTGCCCCGACTTGTTCCAACTTTGTGAAGAGTCAATAATAAATTTCAGCCAGCTTTATGGAGGAAAAAAGGAAACTGCTATATGGTAGTGTGGCAGGGAGGCTGACTTTTCTGCTGGCGATGGTCGTATGCTGGGCGGAGGATGGCGTAGCACGGGTGGAATGTCGGCGCCTAGTTCCTACAACAAAGCATAAGCATGACGGTGAAGAATGAGACCCTTGAATCGTAGCAAATGCGTTAAAAAGTAATCGATTTTATCTTTATTACCTCATCGATGGACTTGGATGGGAATAGACTTTTGGGAGGCAATGCATGTTCGCGGGTGATCTGTTTAGCCACATATGCAAATGCGGTCAACATGTTGGTTAGAAATAGCGATCTTGCCGATCCGCTGTCGATGTCAAACAACCAGAAGGATCGTTTGTTAGTTGAGCGGAACTTACCGAGTTAGGGTAGTCTTTTGTGGTGTATCATCAGGACCTAATGCCGGCGGTGGCGTCTGGCATACAGCGCACAAAGTCATGACAGGCAGTCCATAAAATCTGGTGTAAGCTATAATAGCCGAAGGCATTCATGTATGTGTAGATAAACCTGCAATAGCATACAACAATGATGCGTGCGTACCATGGAACCACTTGCTTGGTTGCTCTCCACCGTTATTGTGTGATGAGGAGCCATGAGTGCAACCGTGTGCCGATAAGCGGCGCCGGGGTGTCGAAATTTGAAGGTAATGTAGGACTATCACGTAGGCTGTGCAAGCCCAAGTTGTCTAACTCTCGAGCTTCGACCTCATGGTCTGTAGGAACTCCTTTGACCAGTATGTCTTGGGTCCTATGCCACGTAAGGTGTCCTCTGTCACACCGACCCAAAAAGTGTATCTGCGGGAAATGCAGTCCTTAATAGACTGAGGATACTCATTAGTCCGCCCGTATTCCCCGAGGACAAACCGAATATTCTTTCGGATGATCTTCCTTGAGTTTACATCATAGGCAAAGAAGAGGGCTGGTCCTCTCATCCTCTCGCGGTGAAACCAAGCCACGTAACTGGATATATTGTAAACACAGAGTGTGTCAAGCTGGAGTTGGAAAACTGCAATAACCAAGAGGTGATCATAACAGGTAGGTAGCATACAGGATAGAACTCACAAAGTTTCTGATTGTGTCCATCCACACTTTGGGCGAGATGAATGGCACGGTTTCGTGTTCAACGCCTTTACGCAGCGAGCACTGGCCAATTTAGAACCACCGCTTTGTTTCATCGATTCTTTGTGATGGTCACGGTGCATACGAAGCCACCGTCCTAGCAACAAAGGCGTTGGTCGCAAAGAGTATATAACATTATAGAGTAGGCTGAGAGCCTAGAAGGCTGTTACCAGGAAATCGAATGGGTTAGTGTTATGGAGTTCAGCAACTGTTTTGTGTGGCGTCTTGCTGGGAGTAACTGGACTGACTGGAGACTGCAGCTGTGGAGGAGGCTGATGTATAGGTACAGGGCTGAGAGAAAGCCTGGTATCTTGCAATCAAGAGCTAAGGTTAGATGTATGCCATTGTATATGGGAAATAGTAGCATATATGGTGTGATATTGATAGGTTGAAGTAGAATACATGCCTAGAATATAGAGGATGCGCCTCCTTGATCTTTGGGTTGAAATACCAGCGGCAAGAATCTCCACCACTGATCTGTGTGACATCTGCAATGTTTTCGTGGTTATTACCTAAGCTCTTATAACGTGTTGACCATGCGGTGGGAAAAGATGAACAACAAGCGGCGAAGGGCGAGCGGGATCATACTTGATATAAGTTTAGCCGTACAACCTACAAACAGGCAGACGATGGACTGTGGTCCTTCAGATGTAGATGTTGATGGCAGCGCGAACTTTAGGGCAGTTTCATCCCAAAGGGTAACCTTGAATTCCGTGAAGCGAATGACAAGGTGTGGAGATTGTTACCAAATGTATGACAGCCTAAAACAGAGAAACAAGGGAGGCAATGAAACAGGTTTGATGTTGCAACATACTTTGAATCTGTTAGGCATATTTCCATGATAGTGGCAACCCGATCCTGTTGCATTAGATGTTTAGGCTCTGGATTTCCAACGGAAGTAATGATGCCCAAAACATCTAAGGTAGGAGAGCAACGGTTAAGACGGGCTATGCATATGAATAGTTCATGCGGTGAAGTAGAGCACAAACTTACCATATAGTTTGTCTTGTCTTTGGGCCAACAGGAATGATGTTCGTGTAGGGTGTAATGTTATAGACGATTGATGGAAATGTAGCTGTAGGTTCTTGTATTTCATGAATGACGCTGTACATGGACAGCTCAATCATCAAGTGCTTGTCAAATGGCACGTAATTTGTCTTGGATACTCTCACATTGAAATTGGTAATCTTGTATGCCTTGTCTTCTTCAACCTGTGTTCCCAGGGTTGCAACATCTTTTTGCAAGATCTGTGCATAGATGGCATCACCCCGAAGACAAGAATGTGATAACAGGTGAACAAAGAAGGAAGTTCGCGACCGAACGTATTTTTCTTTGTTCTTGAATGTACCTTTTCATCGGCTAGAACCGAGACCTATGTAGCGCTTTGGCGCACGGGTTGATTACCATTGTAGATCCACTTCCGCATGACGCGAACACGAGACGACAGAGAGGCGTCGGTCCAAGCGAAAGGTCGGAAAGGTATAACTTCTTAGGCCTCCCCGTCGCATGTTGGATGCCTTGGCCATTTTTGTGATACAAAAAAATATAACTAATATAGTTAGAAATGAAGAGCAGACATGTAGTATGAGTATGTAGCATAACATGTACGAAATCATAACAACCCGGAGGCAGGCAAAAAAGGCAATATTGGATGCAAAATATACGAAATAAGAGCGCGTAACAGCAGGTAGGTCAAAAACATTTGAAGCGACTCATAGAGACATCATGTAATAATATTGGCCGGTTTTACATAGGAACCTGCAATACAATGCATGCACACGGCAGCAAAAGAATATTGGCCGGTTTTACATAGAGAGTTGCAGCATACTGCATATACATGCCAGCAAAAGGGAAATCTGAACGGTGTACCGAACCGAGATGGCTGACCACAGGCAGGCCAAAGCATCATAACTAAGTCGTAGTCTGTAGGTGTTTAGCTACACGGTTGGCTCAACAGGAGCAAAAGACCTGAAGACCTCTTTGTAGACTATATTTCTTGTTTCATTTGTTGTCTTGCCATCTTCATCTTCAATCAGTATCTTCAGGCCTTTTCTGGAATTAACACGTGACATAGCAACGTACAGTTGGCCGTGCGAGAACACAGGCTTCTTTAGGTATACACCGACATGAGACAAAGTCTGGCCTTGGCTTTTGTTGATTGTCATACCATAGCAAACCTTTACTGGGAACTGCCGTCGTTCAAGAAGGAACGGCCACTTGTTAGATCTCAAAATAAGGGAGATGCGAGGGATGAGAACAGTTTTTCCTGCATGTGTACCAGTCACTAACGTTGTTCGTATCACACGGTCACCTAAATTTGTGATTATGAGCCTAGTACCATTACAAAGACCACCAGATTGGTCTAGGTTTCTAAGCAGCATTATAGGCACTCCTAGTTTCAAAGCTAGGTTGTGCTGAGGGAAATTGTTGCCACCCAACGAATTAAGGAATTCAACAGGATAGAGTGCTTCGTATGACTCATGAGCACCCTCTGACTTTGAGATGGAGTCACAGCTGAGATATTCTCTTGCATCTCCTGGTAACATGGAAACAACGTAGTCATTGATACTTTCTGCAATCTCGTTGGTGGGAGCTAGTATAGCTCTGTCCTTTAGATAGGCTTGGTTCTGATAATTTTGCAACAGATCTGGATATATGGCCTCAACTATGCATGGCAGTGTATCTGTTTGAGTGTGAAGCAGAAGATCCTCTGGTATTGTAATCCACGATGGCTCAGCATCTCCGTCTTTAGATCGGCATTCAATTTTACCCTCACCTATATCTAAGAGCCATCTACTGAATTCTGCAATTTCCTGTTGTGTGGAAGGATCGTGAGCAGCCGATGCAAGACGCATGTTTTGACTCAGCTGGAGCACTGTAACATGAGCCCAAAGAGGGGAATTGACTATTGCAAAGCATCGACGATTTCTTGCCTACGCCACCTTCGACGGCCGCGGAATTTGCCTAAGATCACCGCCAAGCACAACAACTTTGCCACCAAAAGGTACATGCTTGAGTTCGGGGTTCTCGGTGACTCTATGTCACGAAGGCTCCTATCAAGAGCTTCGAAAGCTTTTTACGGTAGTCATTAAAGCCTCGTCCCATATTATGAGCGACGTAAGCTGTATGAGCTCAGCGAGAAGCGTCCCTCTTTTGATGTCGCAGATGGTCCATTCATCCAACTCACATGGGATTTTGAATCTTGAGTGCGCTGTACGCCCCGCTGGCAACAGTAAAGAGGCAACCCCCGATGAAGCAACCGTGAGCACTATCCTCTTGTGTGCTCGCAGATGATCCAAAATGCAGTTCCATAGATACGTTTTCCCGGTGCCGCCATACCCAGAAACAAAGAAGAAGCCTGAAGAATCATTTAAGACTGTATTCACAATACGGCTGAATGCTTGGAGCTGCCCCAAATTGAGTGTGGACACCAAGTTTTGTCGTGGTGCATTTCTAATCGAAAAATAAGACAATTGCTCCTCAACAAGGCGGTTTGTGGTAGCGCAAGGGACAACATTGAGTCTGGCTGCGGCAGTCGAAATCTCGATATTGCGGCCACTTTGACTAAACAGCCCGAAAGTTCGTCAAGTACGAATCCATAAGGTCATCATCACTAAGACGATAGGCCCTACTTCTAAGCATGTCTCTATATTGGTATTGGATGTCATCGCATAAGCGGCGCCGGACCCACGAAACAAAGCAAACTCATCACCAACCGCAGAACAATAATATTGTAACAAATAGGCCGCGAAGCCGCGACGACGTAGCCATTTGTGCAGCCTCATCAAATGTTTCGTACCACTCCCGATCATCCCCAATGAGACCACGTGAACGGCAAGCTTCCTTGAATGAAGAGTGGTGGACACCATTGTGCCATCTAAGGTCCTCAAAACTTAGTGCTCCTTTAACGGCTGCAGCGACGGCCTAAGGTAATAGCGTTCACCGCCGAAGGGTGGACAAAATGAAGGCGGCCAACCTTTGGACGGTTTTCGCGGCGTTTCTGCCATTCTCTTGTCCTTGGGATCCATCTCCACTTGGAAGGAAACTGAAGGTACGTGAGATTTCTAGCCTCAGGATGCCGTAGGTTAGCATCAAACCATTGGGTGAGCATCGTCCTTCGTAAGAAGGCGACGTTGATTAGCTTGTCCATGTTGGCTCTGGCACTATATGTGATATAGTTATCGTTAGGTAGGTGCACAGGCAAGCGTTCAACAGAGGGAAAGTGCCTGTGTATGTCGTAACCTAGGATTCGCCAGCACGCATCCTGTTCACGAGATGTACGGCGGTTTTAAATACTGTTATTTCATTGATGGTCTTTGTTGCGAGATCGAATGGTAATCGTCCTTCCGGTGCGGACTCTCTCAAGAAAAGCCTTACTACAATCTGCACCCTTAGTTACATACTTGAAGAGGTATTTGACAAAAATAGTCTTGTTGCACCATTCAACATTCATATGAGCCTGGTATTTTTCAGCAAGGAAGCGTTGAACGGTACTGCGATGCGTTGTCAATTTGGTGCCCCCTTTTTCAATGAACAGACCATTGCTCCGACGTCTGTACACAGGCCGTCACCGTCCACAGAGGTTTCTTCCTGGAATGTTTTTGGATAGTACTTTGAGCATTTTCCTTGCTTCATGCAGGGGCATTCAGGGTTAAGATCACCGCATGGACCATGCATCATATGCTCAGCAACAAGAGCATACGCAAGTGGGTCTGCTTGAGGATCTGGAATCTCAGCGGTAACAAAAGAATCAATGAGACTGGGCGTTGGGTCAGAGGTATCAGCAGAGATCCATAGGATGATATGGGCATGTGGGAGACCTCGCTTCTGGAACTCGACGGTGTGTAGGACTGTTGGAGACATGTAGAACAATTAGTGTGCGAAGAAGGAGAGGTAAAGGGTACGTAAAGAAAGCAGCAGCTGTTCAGCAAGCGGTACAGTGGGTACACCACCTGCATTGCACTTCCCGAAAGCACGGCCTTTACGGATATCAGTGAGCAAGCTGTTCAAGCTTCATGTTGAAAATTCGAATACCAACATCTGATCTATCAGTTGGCCGGCACCGCCTCAAGGATGCCTTCGGCAATTTCGGGCCACTTGGGATTACATGTAAAGGTGACGAAGAAATCAGGTGCACCATATTGTCGGCATATAGCCATAGCATCATGATAGTTCTGCACCATGTATCGACGGCCACCAGTAAAAGAAGCAGGAAGAACAGTCATCTTCCCCACCTCATCCCCATAAAGGCAACCCCGGCCTAAAGCATCTGTGATTCCTTGAATGCTCTCTGTTCTGATATCTTTTTGGTGGTCAAGAATATCTTCGTGAGCCGCTTTCTCATCAATACAAGCCCGAGCATCAACCTTGATCGACTTGAGAGCGAACCGTAGCACGGATATGGATTTGGCCGGCCGACACGTAGTGTAGCATGTAGCGGAAATAATCCGCATTGTGACCTTAGTACGTTTCCTCTCACTTGTGGGCTGAATGCCACTGTAGAGCACGCCAACTTGGAAGCCTCGGTCACCAAATGGAAATAGAAGAGGATACTGAAGCGCCATGAAAGCCGGGTGGAGAGCAGTGATACGATGGAGCTCACCTGCTCGTGTTTGGATGAGTATGTCTCGCTGGAAAGTATCCAGCGAGAAGTCTCCAACAACAAGCAAAGCCAACTGTTCAACGGTGGGCGGGGTTTGTGACAACAGGATCCCCTCCCTAGCTCCAACAATTCGATAGTGAACTCATCGTCGCCATCCTCCTGAGCCTATCCTTGGCAATACTGAGGCTGTCTCGCGAAAGGATTATGCTCATCAAGCATTGCGGTTAGACGGTGGATGATGTCCACGTCAAGGTTTGTTTGTCCAGAGGAGGCCGGGACAAGACGGAGACTCTATTGGCCACCTCATTGGTTTGTATCATAGATATAAAGCTGGATAAATTTTGGAGGAGCACCATCGGGCGGTAAAGAGGGATCCTATCCGATGGTGAACCGGCCACAAATTTTGAAACACGTTGGGCCACGACCATCATTGATGGTATGGTCTATATTGGCACCCATAGAGGTGAACGCGAATAGGCAATTGTCGCCTTATATCTTTCATGAACCTCCTTGACGTGGCATCACCATCAAACTTGGCCAAAGAGCGGTTCGGGCATCGGATCAAAAGGGCGTATCTTTACTTTTCCATGCCCGCAACAGAGATCGTATGAGAGGCGGCCATTATGCCTAACCCTTTCGGCGAGAGCGGAACACCGCACGGCAATGTGGACACGAAAGGTCGGGTGCTCCAAAGTACGATTTGCACAGGTGTGAAGCCGCTGCGAAGTAAATAGGGACCATCGGAATCTTGCGGCAATAGGGCGCCAAGGGTGTGCACGAAGATGATGTGAAAGAAGGGCATGAGCTGACTGAGGTGGCCATACCTTTGAGTGCATCGACCAAAGTCTGGTCGAAATGACCACAAGAGGCAGAAGCACGCTGAGCAGTTGACAGGCCTAGGATGAAAGAGAGAGCAGCACACGTATGAGCTGGAAGGAGCAGGAGCAGGCACCAAGCACGGAAGGAAGGCGTAGAGGCCAACAGAGCACACACCTGCTCGAGCGATGGCACGCTGGGCTAGCTTGCTTGCACGTCTGCGCCGTGCAACAGTGGATTCCTTGGAAGTAATTTCATGGCGGTCAGGGAGGAACCTCGACCTCCAGGGTGAGACCAACGCTGCTGGCTGCAGGTAGGTGGAAGCTGCAGCGCATAGGTCTAAATAGTTGAGCGACGAGGGAGGAAACAGTGTTAAAAAAAAAGAAGCTGATCCGCGCGAAGGCAGCACAGGTGTATTACCAGCAGCATCATCTCCCGTATCACCAGCAGCATCATGGCATGTGCTTGCACGGCGTCTTTTACGGCTTTGCCGTGCCGCAGTCGTGGAAGACGAAGACGCATCTGGAACAAGAGTGATCACAGCCTGGGAAGTGGAGACCTGCTCCTCCGCTGCTGCAGTGAAGGCCGGTGGAGACGGAAGCTGCACACGGGGCCTCTTACGGACAGCGGAAGCACTAGAGGTAGGCGTGCTCGTCTCTGTAGGACGAGGCGGTGGAGGAGGACTCTGGACCCGGCGCCGCCTACGGGTATGACGGGCCACAGTTGCGGAAGGAGAGGTGTGGACATGCCGACCGTGACAGAATGCAGCAGGAGAGGTCACGGGCTCTGCTGTGGCTGCTGTAACAAAACCCGGTGAAGCCAGAATGCGTGCGCGGCGCGTCCTACGGCTCCCACGTGCAGCCGTTGCGGAGGAGAGGACACCACGTGTTGATCGGGCGTACCTATAGTGCGAACATGAGCGAGCAAAACCGCGGGCAGACCACCAGATTCCTACCAAACCGGACCGAAGGAATAGGAAGACGAGGAACATACAGGCGTTCAGCGGCTGAGGCGCTGTGGTGTTCGGGGTACCAGGCGGAGTGGACGCTAGGAAAAAGAAGGCAGAGGGAAGCAAACACGCAAAGGATGCAAGCAAAACAGAGGTTAGACGAGCAGAAAACCAAAAGGCCACATGACAGCATGGCTGGACGAAATGAACAGGGAAGGTAGAGCGCTAATGCAGAGGACAGCAGCACCAACCTGAGACATTAGAAGCACCTTTGCAGCCATCCATAACGAAGTTGGCAAGCGCGGCGGAGGTGGAGCAGCAATCTAAGCCGTATGTGGACACACGGCAACACGAGACTATGACTCGAAACTAAATGCGGCATGGGGCGAGACATGGAAACCGGTGGAAAACAATACGGGGTGAGCACGAGCCGGGCAGCGGGCGTTGTGTAGCGTACCACCGCAACTCTCCCAACACACTACGTGTACCGCAAGATATGAGCAAGCGTAGCACGGGAACAGCGCAGAGGGTAAAGCGGGAACTAAGGCGGAACGGTGTCTACCATGCCATGCAACTCTTCTAGTATCTTTGCACGCGCATTGCAAGATCTCGTGAAGAAAGCGCGGGTGCATATCGAGGCCGCAAGCACGGCACGAGCAAGGCTAGCGCCATTGTTAGCTATGGCAAACGAGTGTCGTAGAAGGAGCCTGTGCCGAAGAAGGCAGTCGTAGCTATAATCCGCCACAACAAAGCCGTATATATCCTGCAGGAACCTAACAGCCTGAAGAGCAGCATCTTCGTAACGGCCGAATTCGGCGTCGATAGTTTGAGACCAGAAGAAAAGCCGGCGCGGCACATCGGAGGCAAACAGCCGGGGCAATTCTATCTCGATGCCATGCACAACAGCTCCAGCATCCATGGTCTCACTAATGGGCGCAACCAACGGCGGTGCACACCTCCGCGCCACCACCACGAGAATGGACACGGAGGATACACGCACCGCGAACATGGCGAGAGAGCAAGACTCGAGGCCTAGAAACAACTACAGTAAATATAAAGAGGCGACGTAAAGGCCGGCAATGTATCCCCAAAATAATAACGCAAAAACGTCGTCCCCGGTTCCCTTTTTTTTCTTTTGGAAAGACAAGGAGGAAAAATAAAAACAATCAAAAAAGAGCATGAGATCTCGCGCGGAAGCGGATTAGAGTAAGACGGCTTGAAAGGGCGACCCTAGTGTACATACCTGCAGCAGAGAAGACAGAAAGGAGACGGTAGAGTCCTCGGGCCGGCGAGGACGCAGAAGCGGCCAAGCGGCACCGACCCACGCAGCGAGCAAGACGGCGTAGAAGCGTAGAGAACCCCGCCGAGCGAGCCGGCGCCGCGCTGGAAACCTGGTGCCGCACCGCCGGCAGCAGGAGGACGAAGGACGGCGAAGAGGACTCCGGGCAACGACAGCGGCCAACCAAGGTCGCTGCAGACGAAAACACCGCCGTAAAGCACCACAGCGGCGTCGCGGGACACTGCGGAACGTGAGCGGAAACGGGGAGGAAACGACGAAATGAAAGGAAATCGCGAAAGAACGTGCGGAAGAAGGGGAAGCGAGCATACACGGACGACGGAGAAGCGATCGGAGGCGTTAAGCGGCGGGCGGCGAGATCCGGCGGGAACCCTAGGCCGCGGAGAACTGGACGGCGCCGCACACCGCGTCGCGTGGAGCGAGCACGTCGACAATGCGAGCACCCGGGAAGAAGGGGACGACGACGGAGCGTGCCGTGATCGGCGGAACCCTAGCATGGCGGCCGAGGCCGCAGAGAGACGCGCGCGCGGCGCAAGGTCGACGGATGGAGCGGCACGGGAGCCGAGCGCGCGGACCCGCGCAGCGGACCCCGAAGCGCCGGGCGAGGAGGGACGAAAGGCAACCGCGGCGCGACGACCACCGCAGGCGATCGCCGCCGCGGCCTGCCGGCGGCGCGGGCGCAGCGATAGCGACCCCGCCAGACGAACGAGGCAGCCGGGAGGCGGCGCAGTACGCTGGAAGAAGGAGCGAGGTGGACGACAGCCACGCGCGGCGGCGCGAAGGCAGCCCCGCGACGGCGACGGGCGGAAGGCGACGGGAGGGAGAAAAGCAGGGAAAGGGGAAAAGGGAATGAAGCGAGGGAGAGCGACCGAGGACACGAAGAGGAAGCGAGGCGACGTGGAGCCTGCGTGGGCAAGCAAATACAGCCGTAAGGAGGAGCGATGGCGTGGCCACTCCGAACGATTTGGGAGCGACGTGGACACCCTCCCCTTCCAGGAAAGCCTTTGTTGACGACGTGGGCAGGCTCCCCTTGCAGCAACCCATTTCGGAGCGACGTGGCCGGCCTCCCCCGCCAGCAACCAACACTGGATGGATATAGGTAATTCGTATCCTTTCGGGTGACGAAAACAGGATTGTTTATTCTGGCCTAAGTGTCTCACTGCTCTGAGGTTTCTGTTTTAATTAGGCCTTGTTTGTTTGTTTTACAAAATAGCTTGTATAATTAGAGGTGGCTTATAGTTAATTATAGGTAGCTAGTATATACGGTAAAATATTAAACTAGATGCTGAAGTAAGCTGCTCTTTGATGGCTTATTTGAGTTTATATATGTTGACATCTAGCATTTGGGTTGGTTGAGTTGGACAAGATCAATAACCCAGTTTTTATTTGGTTTGATGAGATAGCAGAAGTCTGAGAGGCTACAGGGGCAGATTGGGCCCAAGTGCCCGTTTTATTTCTTGGTACGGACGCATCAAGGAGCAACGGAGGGTAACGTGAAATAGCCCGTGCTGATGTCAGATGACAGATGGGATATGAGTCAACGCTCGTGCGCCCCAAAAGTCTTTGGCAGGTGATGTCACACTCGCAGATAGAGTACAGGTAGCGGCATCCTTGAATACCGTCCATTTGTCACTCTCGGTCTGTGACGTCTGTCCGTGTCCACCTCCGTCGATTGTATCGCCTCAGCGTGTGTCCATCGATCACGTGTGCCGTGTCATTTCTGAATAGACGCATATATGTCGTAGCTAAGCCCATGGATTCTTCTTAAATAATCGATCGTCTCGCGCTCCAAGCTTAGGAAATTATCAATCTGCGGCATATATACGTCTCTTACACATACATACATGCATACGAGAGGTGATGCATTTAATTTAATTAATAAGATTAGACGATGGAATCATAGTCGTAAGTTAAAATAATGGGTTACGTATTATATTGCTGCTTAGCTCATGCATGACTTCATACTTGGACCGAGTCTACCTGCAGCACTGTACGTTCTCCACCGATCGGTTGTGATTCTAAGTTTTTTTTTAAAAAATAATTTTTGTAAAGAAAGGCTGAGAAAGGTAGCAGTATAGGTGTACGTAGTGCAGTGTGCACTCCAGGTAACAAAGTACCGATGGAGCAATGCATGCCCGGAAACCAAATTATGCATATCCTATATTCCAAATCTTTGAATTGCAATTTCGTTTGGTACATACGTACACATTAACTACAATCGCTAGAAGACGAGTCGTGAGGAAGCGGAAAGTGCAACGGCATCCGGACTCGGTGGACGTGTCAAGTGGCCAGCATCGAGGTCGTTCATTTGTTGTACACCTGTACCACTAGCACGCCATGCCAGAAAAATCCATCCATCCACAGATCGACCTGTTGACTGGAACAGCAGCAAGTGCACGCCGACAGACTAGTCAAGAGGTCACGTGGATGCCACGGTGGGTCCCACTCCCACCCAAAGCCAACCTTGGATCCCCGTGGAAGCAGGGGAGCCCCCCTTTCCTTTCCTTTCCACCACCCAAACGAGCATCATAGCGCCGCCGCTCGCTCGCCGTCCTCCGGTCGCCTTCCCGGAACCTTCTTCCGTGCAGCAGCAGCAGCAGCAGCAGCAGGGTTCTCCTTCAAAATCGAAACCCGCACACCTCCGTCGCTCAGCTCCCCCAACAAGTCAAGTCAACCAACTCCGGTGCCCAATTCCCCCACGCCAAGCAAAACCTCATCTTTTTCTACCCCTCTGCACCTCCGCTCCTCCCCCTCCCCGCCACCACCTCCGCCATGTCGTCCGCCACGACGCCAGAGGACTTCCTGTCCGCGCAAGATGGCCGCGCTTCGTACCCGTACCTCGCCACCCCGGAGCCCTTCTCGCCGTCCGTCTTCCTCGACCTGCCGCCGACGCCGGGGCGGCTGCCGGCCTACGACACCAACGCCGGGGAGCTCAGCTCCGAGGACCTCGCGCTCCCCTTCATCACGCGGATGCTCATGGAGGAGGACATCGACGACAAGTTCTTCTACCAGTTCCCCGACCACCCGGCCCTGCGCGCAGCGCAGCAGCCATACGCCCAGATCCTCTCCGACCACTCCGCGTCCTCGCCGTCCGACGACTCCACCAACACAACAGCCACCACAACCACCAGCAGCAGTAGCGGCGGCGGAGGATCCGGGACCGGTGCCGGCGCCGGGAGCTACACGCTCTCGCCCTCCCCCGACGCCCCCGCGGCGTCATGGTCGCCGCCCTACGACGACCACGTCGACCTCGCCGACCTGCTCCGCTCCCCGCCCTACCCTTCCCCTGCCGACACGGGGATCAACCTCGACGACTTCGCCGAGCTCCTCTCGCCGCCGCCAGCACAGGTTCCCCACGACGGCGCCGCGGGGGGAGGATTCCACTCCCACCAGATCCCGCCCCCACCCTTCTCCGATGGCGGCGGCGGATCTGGCGGAGGATCCCAACAGCACCAACCTTCCCTCGCCGCCCAGAGCGCCGCCGGCGGAGGAGCCCACCACCCTCAGCGCGGCGGCGGCACGCAGAGCGCCGCCGCGGCGTTCTCGGATGGCAGCGCGGAGGAAGAAGAACAGGGCGAGGAGACAAAGACAGAGTCCGCCACGTTCCCTGCCGGCGACGCCGACCACGCCGCGCTCGCCTCGGCCTTCTTCGGCGCCGGGAACGGGGACATGCTAAACATGGCGTTCCTCAAGGGCATGGAGGAGGCCAAGAAGTTCTTGCCCGCCACCAGCAGCCTGCTCATCGACCTTGATGACGACAAATCCTTGCCTAAAAAAGACAGAGACGACAGCAAGCCCTCTGCTGCCGGCTTCGCTGCTGCTGCTGCTACCCAAGTCCAGGTGAAGGCGGAGGAGGAGGAGCAGGTGGTGAGGGCGATGTCAATGTTTGGGGGAAGCAGGAGCAGAACCACAAGCACAAGCGCCAATGGCAGCAGCGGCCGCAAGAACCGCCACGCCGAGGAGGACGATCTGGAGGCGGAGACGGGCAGGAGCAGCAAGATGATGATGCCAGAGCAGGAGGAAGAGGGTGCCAGCGAGCTGTACAGCGAGCTCATGTCTTGCAACTATGAGGCGTTCATGAAGCGCATGGACGACCTGCGCATCGCCATGGACAGCGAGTCGGAGAAGAGCGCCAGGAAGGTGAGCAGGAAGGGGGCGCGCGGGGGGAGCAAGCAGCAGCAGGGGAACCCCATGAACGAGGTCGTCGACCTGCGCACCATGCTCATCCACTGCGCGCAGTCGGTGGCCACGGGCGACCGCCGGAGCGCGGCCGAGGTGCTGAGGCAGATCAAGCAGCACTCCTCGCCGCGGGGGGACGCCACGCAGAGGCTGGCGCACTGCTTCGCCATGGGGCTGGAGGCGCGGCTCGCGGGCACGGGGAGCCAGGCGTACCGGTCGCTCATGGCGCAGCACACCTCCGTCGTGGATTTCCTCAGGGCGTACAGCCTGTACATGGCGGCGTCCTGCTTCATGAAGGTCAGGTTCATCTTCTCCAACAACACCATCTGCAACGCCGTGGAGGGGAGGAAGAAGCTGCACATTGTGGAGTATGGGATGCAGCATGGGTTCCAGTATCCGGGTTTGTTCTGGCAACTGGCAAGGTTGGAAGGTGGACCACCGGAGGTGAGGCTCACCGCGATCGCCGTCCCGCAACCGGGGTTTCGCCCAGCCCACCAGATTGAAGAGACAGGCCGCCGTCTCAGCAACGCTGCCCGTGAGATGGGCGTGACATCGTTCAAGTTCCGTGGTATTGCAGCAAAGTGGGAGGACGTTCGTGCTAAGGACCTCGATATCGATCCGGATGAGGTGCTTGTTGTCAACAGCGAGTGCTATATCGGCAACCTGATGGATGAGAGTGTTTTGGTGGACAAGCCGAGCCCCAGGGATACGGTCCTCAGCAACATCCGGGAGATGCGGCCCAATGTGTTCATCCATACCGTAGTCAATGGAACATATGGTGCGCCGTTCTTTTTGACACGGTTCCGGGAGGCGCTCTTCTTTTTCTCGGCACAATTCGACATGATCGATGCGACCATCCCCAGGGACAATCCTGAACGGCTGCTGATCGAGCGCGAGATCTTTGGGGCATTCGCCCTGAATGTGATTGCTTGTGAGGGTGCAGACAGGGTGGAACGGCCTGAAACTTATAAGCAATGGCAGGTGCGGAACCACAGGGCTGGGCTGAGGCAGCTACCACTGAATCCAGAGGTTGCCAAGGCTGCCAGGCACAAGGTCAAGACCTTTTATCACAAAGATTTTCTCATTGACGAGGATAACCGTTGGTTGCTGCTCGGATGGAAGGGACGTGTGCTATATGCCATGTCCACATGGGTTGCTGAGGATAATAAACCCATCTTTTAGTGCCTGAATCCAACTATATTGATATTTGATAGACGGTGTATGTTGAATCATGATCCAGCAGCACTATGTTAAACTATGATCCAGCACCTTGTGGTTGAGTGGACTTATGTTTCTGGAGAGTTTATAGTGCTGAAACCTTTGAGGTAGAAACAGTTAGAGAGCTACATAGGTTGTAGATGTAGTTCTTGATATATTGCAGAGTTTGCAGAGTTTTAATGATGTACTATGTACAATGTACACTAGAATTAAAACCCTGTAGCTGACAAGTGGTTACGTGTTTGACCTCTGAAGGCTTTAGTAAACCCTGAAAAAGTATTTAATGATGCATGGTCTATGTTCGAACTATGATCCAACAATCTGTAGTTCAGTGGACTTATGTTTCTAGAGGGTTTAGTGCAGAAACTTGCCAGGTAGAAATAAGTAGATGCTTACAGCTACATAGATTGTGATATAGTTCTTGATATATTGCAGAGTTGTAGTATTTTTGTATACTATGTACACCAGAATTTGTAATAGCATACTATGTACACAAAGAATTAAACCCTGTCGCTGATAAGCAATTTTATGGGCTACATGTTTTGTTTTGATAAGTATGGGCTATATGTTTGTCCTCATGTTCTTGTTTGAAGGCTTAGTAAACACTGAATACAAAGAATTGTATTCTGCAGCTGTTGGCATCTCCTTCACTGATGGGTTTAAGCACTGAAGCTGCACTGATTAATCAGAGTATCCCATTTCTACAATCTCATTCCATTTGGTGATATTCTGATATGCAAATTCATTTTTCCCACAGCTTTGTGTCACAGGCCTCGGTTTTGCATCAATTCAGATAAGACAGCTAAAAAGTAGTCCTAACAGCTGTTTTTTTGCTGTTATTGGAATCCGTATGTTTTTACTCCTAGAAAATTGGACGTTATTGGCACTACTGATTTTAGGCATGGGCAGTACTGCAGTATCCACTTCTTTTTGGTGCTGAAACAGTACTGCTAAGTCATGCTTGCATATGACTATATGAGCTTGATTAGTTAATTTACCAAGGTACACAGAACTGACTTCTAGGAGTAGCTGTGCATGGTTCTAAAAAATATTTCACTTTGTTTCTCAAACGGAACCATGTCTCGGTTTGGGCAACCGAGAAGGTTAGTGATTTTGTCAGAATAATCATCCTAGCAAGCAAATCTTTATAATTAATTGTATTTCTTGTTTATATTATATTGAATATATATGGTAAAGTTTAGACCCAACTGGCATTCCACTCCAGCCCCAAGTTTGACCTCTGAAGGCTTTAGTAAACCCTGAGAAGTATCTAATGATGCAACTATGATCCAGCAATCTGTGGTTCAGTGGACTTATATGTTTCTAGTGCAGAAACTTGCCAGGTGGAAATAAGTAGATGCTTACAGCCACATAGGTTTCTTGATATATTGCAGACTTGTATTTATTATATATTATGTGCACCAGAATTTGTAATACTAAACTATGTACAAACAAAATTAAACCCTGGAAAGTATTCTGCTTGTCAAGTTCTGTTTCTGCTGTAGCATCAGACTGTTGCCATCTCCTTCACTGCTGGGTGTGAGTAAGCATTGAAATTGCACTGATTAATCAGAGTATTCCATTTTACAATATCATTCCTCTTGGTGATATTCTGATATGCAGATTGATTTTTTGCACAGCTTTGTGTCACAGGCCTCGGTTTTGCATCATTTTTCTCAGTCCAGACAAGGACATCTAAAATGTAGTCAAAGTATTCAGGATTAAGTTGAGAATTGGTTTCTGCTGTCCTTGCACAAACACGGACACCGTGGACAGGATCTGGTCAGCGCCATGGTCACCAGTTGCCATCCTGAAGCTTCCCAGTTCCCTCCTGAGCAAGCCCGTGTTGCCCCTCCTGAAGCGCCGTCAAAGCTGTGGCCGCCATCCTCACATCGCACTCCACGCAAAGCTCCCATTTTGACCGCCGGCGAGCCATGTCCGCCGCGCCGGAGGAGTTCCTGGCGCAGGGGGCCTACCTCGGCGCCCCGGAGCCCTTCTCCCCTCCATCTTCCTCGACCTGCCGCCGACGCCGCGCCCCGACGGCGATGACCCGACCTCCGACGACTCCGACGACCTCGTCCTCCCCTTCATCTCGCGAATGCTCATGGAGGAGGACATCGACGACAAGTTCTTCTACCAGTTCCCCGACCACCCGGCCCTCCTCACCGCGCAGCAGCCCTACGCAGAGATCCTCCTCTCCGACGGCACCGCCGCATCCTCATCGGACTCCGCCGCCGTCACCAGCTCAGGGACCGGCGGCAACTCCACCCTCTCCTCGTCCTCCTCCGACGCTCCCGGATCTGCCGACCCCACCTGGCCCTACGACCCACTCGAGCTCGCCCAGCTGCTGCGATCCCCTCCGTACCCGGACATGGGGGTGGGGCTCGACGACTTCACCGCCGATGAGGTCAACGCCGTCTTCTTGTCGGGTCAAGACGCCGCGTTCCAGCCAAGTCCGGCGTTCTTGGATACCGCTGCCGCCGAAGGTGGAGGCCACCGGCTGAGCGCTTCCCTCACCGCCCAGAACACCGGCGGTGCTGGAGCCCAACAGCAGCGCGCTTCCCTCATTGCCCAGGACGCCGGCGGTGGCGTGGGCATCCAGAGGTCGGCCTGCGCGGAGGAGGAGACGAAGACAGAGGCCACCACCTTGCCTGCTGGTGATGGTGACCATGCCGCGATGTTCTCGGCCTTCTTCGGTGCCCAGAATGGGGAAAATATGGACATGCTCAACATGGCGTTCCTCAAAGGCATGGAAGAGGCCAAGAAGTTCTTGCCCACCAACAATAGCCTTCTGATCAACCTTGACGACACCTCTGTCCAATCCTTGCATACAGACAGAGACATCAAGCCATCCACTGCCTTTGTTGCTACCCAACTGAAGGAGGAGGAGGTGGATGGAATATCAATGTTTGGGGGAAGTAGCAATGGCAGGGGCCGCAAGAACCGTCACTCCCAAGAAGACTTGGAATTGGAGATAGGCAGAAACACGAAACTGATGATGCCTGAACAGGAAGAAACCGGCGCTAGTGAGCTGTTCGATGAATTAATGTCCGGCAACCATGATGGATTCTTGAAACGCTTGCAGGATCTGCGCATCGCCATGGATAGCGAGTCTGAGAAGAGTGCCAGGAGGGTGAGTGGGAAGGGGGCGCGGGGGAAGCAACCTGGGAACGAGTTTGTTGACCTGCACACCATGCTCATCCATTGCGCACAGGCAATGGCCACAGGTGATCGCCGAAGTGCAACTGAGATGCTGAAACAGATCAAGCAGCACTCCTCTCTCAGAGGGGATGCCACACAGAGGTTGGCCTATTGTTTTGCAGAAGGACTGGAGGCGCGACTTGCTGGCACTGGGAGCCAGGTGTACCAGTTGCTCATGGCAAAACGCACATCGGTTGTGGAGTTCCTCAATGCATACAAGCTATACTTGGCGGCCATCAGCCTCAATAAGGCGCATATCATCTTCTCCAACAAGAGCATCCTGGATGCTGTGGCAGGGAGGAGCAAGTTGCACATTGTGGCATATGGTCTACAGTATGGTTTACAGTGGCCAGGCTTGCTGCATTTCCTGGCAGATAGAGATGGTGGACCTCCAGAGGTGAGGTTCACTGGCATTGACCTTCCACAGCCTGGGTTCCGCCCAGCCTACCAGATTGAAGAAACAGGCCGCCGGCTTAGCAACTGTGCCCGTGAATTCGGAGTGCCATTCAAGTTCCATGCTATAGCAGCAAAGTGGGAGACGGTCTGTGCTGAGGACCTCAACATTGATCCAGATGAGGTGCTTGTTGTGAACAGCGATTGCCACTTCAGCAACTTGATGGATGAGAGTGTTGACGTTGACACCCTAAGCCCCAGAGATTTGGTGCTCAACAACATTCGAAAGATGCGACCCAATATTTTCATCCATATTGTCAATAATGGCACATATGGTGCTCCATTCTTCCTCACACGGTTCCGGGAGGCACTGTTCTACTATTCAGCACTGTTTGACATGCTGGATGCAACCATTCCCCGAGATAATGATGTACGGCTGCTGATCGAGCGGGATATTGTTGGGCGATCTGCCCTCAATGTTATTGCTTGTGAGGGTGCAGACAGGTTGGATCGCCCTGAGACTTATAAGCAATGGCAGGTGCGGAACCACCGGGCTGGGCTCAAGCAGCTACCATTGAATCCAGAGGTTGTAAAGCTTGTGAGGAATAAGGTCAAGCAGTATTACCACAAAGACTTTCTCATCGGTGAGGATCATCGATGGTTGTTGCAGGGATGGAAAGGGCGGGTCCTCTTTGCCATTTCAACATGGGTTGCTGAGGATAATAACTCCATCTTTTAGATGCTTCACTTCGCCTTGTTTTGGATTATGAATGATTTTGATGTTTGCTAGGTGGTTTGTCTTTATTTTACTACTGTGACCCAGCATCTTTGGCCCACTGGACTTCTGTTTCTATAGGGGTTTAGTGCTGAAACTTTGTACGCTAGAAATAAGTAGAATAATAGATGCTTAGAGCTACATAGGATGTAGATATAGTTCTGGATATTTTGCAGAACTGGGATGTGTACACCACCTGTAACTGATAAGCAATTTTATTGATTACTTGTTCGACTTTTTATTTATCTCTTCCAGTTCTGTTTCTATCATTAGACTGTTGGCATTTCCCTTGTGTCTAGGCGTGATTATCAAAGTTGCTCTGTTTAATCAGAGTATTCTGTTTGGCTGGATATGTTCCATCATTTTCTCACCCAGACTAGCACAGTTAAAAGTGTTCACTAGATTCAGGATTATGTGATGTTTCTGCAATATGGGAAGAGTCAGGCTTGTATCTGCTCGAGGATGTATTCGAATATATGCATCTGACAGTTGTGATGGTTTTTTGTGGTGTTTGTAATGATCCTTATCATATATTAGCAATGAAGACTGTTTGCAGCAAATCTGCTAGGATTCTGTTATACTGATCTTCCGTAATGCTACAGTTGCCTTGGATAAACTTATACGAAAGATCTTCCTTGGATAAACTCACTGTTCAAAGTCAGATGCTTCTTGTTTGCATTTGGTTTCTTGCACTATGTTCTTCTTTAAGGCAATATTTTTGCCTTTTTTTTTTCCATCTCACAGACTGAGCATTTGTGGTTCTGTCTTGTTTATTTCTTTTTCAGGTTTGGAGCACTGACAATTTGGTTCATTTGTCCATGTGTGGAACAGAGGACAACACCTGACCAAACGTGGACAATTTGATTATGACTGGCTGACATTGGAACAATAGAAGAAGGTAATAAGGACTACAGTTTGATTGAATATTTCAGCATCATTTTCTTATCCAGACAAGTCAAAGACGTTTTAATTAAGAGTATTATATTCCCAGCTGACCATAGTCAGTCATCATGATTCAGGTTTAGTGTGTTAAAATTTCTGCTCTGTATCTATCCCTAATAATAAATTGGCAAAATTTCTGGTGTAGTTTTTCGTCCAGCCCTCCCGTCTCCAATGTCCAACTCAATCCGTGTCCGATACAATTTCACGGTTGCCGATGACGAAAAAAAATAATTTTTTTGGGTCGACACAAACCTTACATATAAATACATGCCGTCGTTCTCCTTCTCGCGCTGATCGCAGACGTACAGCCCGTTTCCTTAACCTTCTCGTAGCTCGCCCTATATTTGAAGCCGAAGGTTCACCGGCGAACTTTCCCGGCGAAGTTTCGGCGAGCTTTTCCGGCCAAGTTCGACATTCTGCGCGGATTTAGAGACTATTACTAGGTTCCTCTCGACCTTCTCTACACCGTTATGCAATCTTCTTCGCGAATCCTTCACTGCTGACCGCTGTCCTCTTCTTCTTGCTCTGTTTTCCGGTGAGGTCTCCATGGATGGCCGGCGTTGTTTGATCCCTCGTCTCCGACTGGTGGCGCCTCTCCTCAGACCCGCCGCTGCTTTCCCTGCGCCCCCGGCACCGTTTCCCCTTCGCGCGCCCCAGAGCGGATGCAGGTCGCCACCTCTCGGGCTGCGTCGTGCACGACAGCACGGCGGCCACGGGCGCGGCCAGCCCCTGCTGCGGCCATGGATCGGCGCGGCGCCGCTGTGGGACCCACTTCCAGCCTGGCACAGCCGTTCCTGAACGTCTAGCCGGAGCCCCGTCCAGCCCTGCGCAGGAAAGCAAGTCGGTCATGGCTGAAACTTTGTACGCTAGAAATAAGTAGAACAATAGATGCTTAGAGCTACATAGGATGTAGATATAGTTCTGGATATGTTGCAGAACTGGGATGTGTACACCACCTCTAACTGAAAGCAATTTTATTGATTACTTGTTCGACTTTTTATTTGTCTCTTCCAGTTCTGTTTCTATCATTAGACTGTTGGCATTTCCCTTGTGTCTAGGCGTGATTATCAAAGTTGCTCTGTTTAATCAGAGTATTCTATTTGGCTGGACATCTTCCATCATTTTCTCACCCAGACTAGCACAGTTAAAAGTGTTCACTAGATTCAGGATTATGTAATGTATTCTATTTGGCTGGACATCTTCCATCATTTTCTGCAATATGGGAAGAGTTAGGCTTGTATTTGCTCGAGGATGTATTCGAATATATGCATCTGACAGTTGTGATGGTTTTTTGTGGTGTTTGTAATGATCCTTTATCATATATTAGCAATGAAGACTGTCTGCAGCAAATCTGCTAGGATTCTGTTATACTGATCTTCCGTAATGCTACAGTTGCCTTGGGTAAACTTTTACGAAAGATCTGCCTTGGATAAACTCACTGTTCAAAGTCAGATGCTTCTTGTTTGCATTTGGTTTCTTGCACTATGTTCTTCTTTAAGGCAATATTTTTGCCTTTTTTTTTCCATCTCACAGACTGGCATTTGTTGTTCTGTCTTGTTTATTTCTTTTTCAGGTTTGGAGCACTGACAATTTGGTTCATCTGTCCATGTGTGGAACAGAGGACAACACCTGACCAAATGTGGACAATTTGATTATGACTGGCTGGCATTGGAACAATAGAAGCAGGTAATAAGGACTACAGTTTGATTGAATATTTCAGCATCATTTTCTTATCCAGACAACTCAAAGACGTTGTAATTAAGAGTATTATATTCCCAGCTGACCATAGTCAGTTATCATGATTCAGGTTTAGTGTGTTAAAATTTCTGCTCTGTATTCTCCACCAAAAGAGAGAAATAACTTATTTTGACACTGCAGAGTTTTGTCAAGCAAAAGAAAAAGTTTTTGTGTTGTGCAAGACAAGACAGATAGTCAGACACTATACCGTACCTATTTTAGGTGTTTGACCCTGGACTTTTATCAAGCACTGCTAAGACAGGTTAGATGCTGCACTGAATCTGGACCAGCCGCCACCACAGTAGCACCAAAACCAGCGCTTTCGTCTTCTCCCAACTTCCCTTTGTTGACTAGTTCCATCAGATTCAGGAAGTGTTGTTTCAGTTTCAAAAAAAAAAAAAAAAAGAAAGTGTTGTTTCCGATTTGGAAATTAAGCTTTGTTTCTGTATTTTGGGGACTTTATGTAATCTGCTCAATGATGCATAATATGAAGCTTACAGTTATCGTTTTGAATCTGCAGCTTAGAGTTGTGTGTGATTATATTTGCACAAAGATGAACACTTTATGGTCTCTTTACACTTGCAATTATCCTTTATCATCTAACTTCTCTCTCACTGAGTTAGTGGTGTTAAGTGAGAAAAGCTTCACTGCTGCAAGTGTTTATATACTAGTTGCCTGTCAGTCTGTTGTATGCTGATTGCAGAAAATGTTTGAATTCCAATTTTGATCTTGTTGCATTAGTCATTTTCTGGAGCTATGTTCATCCTTTTGGCAATGTTTTTGTCTCTTTGTTCCATCTCACAGACTCACAAGTTACAATATGCATTTGTGTGTCATATTAATCATTTTCTTTTTCGGGGTTTAGAGTACTAACAATTTGGTCCACCTGTTCAAACGTAGTACTGAACACATTGATTGTGACATGTTGATCTGTTCATCAATCATCCATACTCGTTTGTTGACTTTCTGGCTTTCTGCATCGCAACAAACTTGCATCTTTTTTTTGTCGCTGGTCAAACGCTAAGCTTGGATTTCTTGTATCCCATCACCAGCACCCAGATCCTGCAGCCATGACCGCCGCGACGCCGGAGACGGAGAGCGAGGGCCCCGAGTCCTTCTCCCCGTCCATCTTCCTCGACCTGCCCCCGACGCCCAGCCCCCCTGATGGCAACGGCGAGGTCCCGGCCTCGTCGGACGACCTCGTCCTCCCCTTCATCTCGCGGATCCTCATGGAGGAGAACATCGACGATCAATTCTTCTACCAGTTCCCCGACCACCCCATGCTCCTCCAGGCCCAGGAACCGTACGCGAAGATCCTCTCTGACGCAGCCACGGCTCGCACCGACACCAACAGCGCCGACGACGACCCAGCCCCGCTCCTCCTGTCCCCGCCGTCCTCGTCCTCCGCCACCGTCTCGCCGTCCTCCTCCGACGGCCCAGCCCCGCTCCTCCTGTCCCCGCCGTACCCCGATACGGGGCTGCACCGCTTCACCGACAACGGCGTCGGCACCTTCTTCTTGCCCGCACAATGTGGTGGCAGTGGCAGCCCGGGGTTCGAGCAGAGTTCGGGAGCCACAACCACAGCCTTGCCCGCTGGTGAAGGTGACCACGCGGCGCTGGCCTCGGTCTTCTTCAACAGGGGAGACGCGGACGCGGATATGCTCAACAAGGCATTCCTCAAGGGTATGGAGGAGGCCAACAAGTTCTTGCCCACCACTAACAGCCTCCTCGTAATCAACCGTGAGGCAGAGGAGCAGGAGGTGGGCATTCATGGCAGGAGCCGCATCCACAAGGACAGGTACAGGCTCAGTTTGGATGACTTGGACGCTGAGACGTGCAGGAAGAGCAAGCTGATGGTGCCTGAGCCTGAGGAAACTGGCGAGGTGGTGGATGAAATGATTGCCAATGGACTGCAATTATGCCTCAATGAAATGGAGGCCCTGCGAATCACCATGGGCAGTGAGGCTAAGAAGAAGAAGAAGGCAAGGAAGGGCAAAAGGAGGTCGGCACAGGGAAGGTCTAGCTCCAACGAGGCGGTGGAGCTGACCACCTTGCTCATCCACTGTGCGCAGGCCGTGGCCACGGACAATCGCCGGAGTGCGACCGAATTGCTGAGACAGATCAAGCAGCATTCCTCACCCAAAGGTGATCCCACACAGAGGTTGGCACACTGTTTTGCAGAGGGATTGGAGGCGCGGCAGGCAGGGTCGGGGAGCCAGTTCTTCAGGTCTCTCATGGCGGAGCGCATCTCGGTCGTGGAATACCTCAAGGCCTACAGGTTGTACCTTGCTGCTTGCTGCTTCAAAATGACGGCATTCAGGTTCTCCAAAAAGACAATCCTCAAGGCCATCGCTGGGAGGAAAAAGGTTCACATTGTGAATTATGGCATGGATTATGGGGTTCAGTGGCCAAGTTTGCTAGGCCATATGGCAAACTTGGAGGGTGGAGCACCTCAAGTGAGGATCACCGGCATTGACCACCCACAGCCTGGGTTCCGCCCAACCGTGCGGATTGAGGAGACAGGACGCCGGCTCACCAATTATGCTTGTCAGCTCGGTGTGCCATTCAAGTTCCATGGGATCACCGCGAGGTGGGATACAGTTCGTGTCCATGACCTGAACATTGAACCTGATGAGGTACTCATTGTCAATAGTATCATCCAGTTTGAAAATTTGATGGACGAGGGGGTCAACATCGATAGCCCAAGCCCTAGGGATGTTGTCCTCCGAACCATTCGCAAGATGCAACCTGATGCTTTCATCCTTTATGTCATGAATGTCTCGTATAGCGCTCCACTTTTTGTAACACATTTCCGGGAGGCGCTGTTCTTTTACTCTGCAGTGTTTGACATGCTGGATGCCACGGTTCCACGGGATAGTCACCAGCGCTTTTTGGTCGAGCGGCACCTCTTTAGGCATTGTGCCCTGAATGTTGTTGCCTGTGAAGGCACGGACAGGGTGGAGCGCCCAGAAACATATAAGCAATGGCAGGTGCGGAACCACCGGGCAGGGCTAAGGCAACTTCCATTGGATCCAGATATTGTAAAGATCTTGAGGGACAAAGTTAGGGATGAGTATCACAAGGACTTTGTCATTGATATGGATCATAATTGGCTCCTGGAAGGATGGAAGGGACGCATACAGTATGCCATGTCGACATGGGTTGCAGATGATGCTATCTCAGAACTTTAGTTGCTTTTCTCACCGCATACAAAAATATCGATTATTGCAACTATGCATATATGATTCTGAATTCTGTCTTACCAATGGACTTCATGAGCTGCTCAGCAGCTGTGGTTCAACAAGCTTTCTTACCCACCACCTTGCCTGCCTAGAAGGGTGGAGGGTACACATACTCTTTACCATGTTGACATGAGTTTAAGAATTCAGATGATGCTTCTTGTTGTGTCTTGTAGCTGCGTAGGATCTTAGATTAGTTCTCAGTGTGTTGATGCAGAACCTGTGTAAATGTACAACAAACTAAAAAACCATTTGTGGTAACTGTATTGTGAAGTCCACTTTCTGTTGTAACATTGTATTCCCTTGCACCTGGAAAGATTAAACAGGCACGTGGTTACGCATTAAATTTGCACCTATTATTCTGTTATTCAGAGTATTGATTTCTGCTTCTTTATTTTTTGGTGATTGTTTCAAATGCAAACTTATTGATACCACACTTTGCCCATCTTGTACCAAGTTTCAAATTCCTGGGGATGATTTCCGCTGAATATTTTTTGGGAGATCAAACTATGGTAGGATTATGCCACCTACCTGACTGATTATTTTACTCAAAGCATAGGGAGTACAAATAACATAGAATAACATAGAAACATGCCCAAACACAAGGGAGAGGTTCTGGATGGCATCTGCTTATATGAGATGATACATATATGGAGGTGCAGGTGCGAGTGTTCCTAAGGGCAGCAGCAGAGTGTGTGTGGTTTTTGAGTTTTTGTGGTGTTTGGGCATTTGTCCCTTTTTTCATCTTCTTAATATATTGATATGCATCTCTCCTGTGTTTTCGAGAGAAAAAAAAAAAAAGCAGATAGCTTCTGAACAAAGATAGACCACATTATGGTCACTGTAAGTTTGCAATGATCTTTTATTGGTGATGACAGAGAAAGCCCGACAATTGCACATTTGCAAATTGGCTATCAGTTAATTTTAGGAAAATTCTCTACCTATTGGGATTCTCATGTGAACCTTGATATAAGTTCATCGGTTAATTTCAGAGTAGCAGTGTTATGATCCTTCCAGATATAAGTTCATCGGTTAATATTGATTTACTGGCTTACCGGTATGTCAAATGCTGGACCTGCTAGGATTCCAGTAAGACTTTGAGCTTTCGATCAAACTAGAGTAACATTGAACAAACTTCAGATCAGAGATGTTTGTTGCTTAACTTGGTCATTTGTCTCTTTGTTTTTCTTACAACTGTTTCTTTCTCTATGGAGTGTAGAGATTAGATACTTGCAAACTTTTTTCTTGGAAGGGCGTAGGCTGATAGTATGCATTTGTCTCATGTTTGTTTGTTTACTCTTCAGTTTTGGTACAACAATAATTTTGTTCAAGATTGCCTATTTAGAGCAGAGTATGAACACCTGACCAAATGTGATCAATCTGATTAGTAGAAGCTGGCATATGTAGATTTGAAGAAGGTACAATTTGGTCAGTTTCTTGCTCTGCCCATCCATTTATATGTAATGTGATGTATACATATGCAGCATGGACAATTCAGGATTATACCCAGCTGATAGGACATAATTTAGTACCATGAATCGTGTGCCATCTATTGTGCCTATGCTGCGTTCTAAGAAGAAAGAGAACTTTTGTAGGAAGAGAAGAGTCAGTTACTCTGTTTCAAAGTACCAGGTGTTTGATACGGCAGAGGCTCTTGTCAAAGCATCTATCTAGGATTCCAGTAGGACTTTTGACCTTTTGATCAAACTATCTAAAAAAATAACACTGAACAAACTTCAGATCAGAGATGTTTGTTGCTTGCCTTGGTCATTTCTCCTAAGATAGTTTCTTTCTCTATGGAGTGTTCTAGCATAGATAATCATACTGTTTTTTGGAGGTGTAATAGCCTCACTCTATGCATCTTTAATTCTCAGGTTTGTACAGTATAACTTTGTTCAAGAGTCCTGTTGGCGCGAAAAGTGACACACTGCACCTCACACACAGCAAGCCGGAAAGCGTGGCTTCAAACGGGTGCCCGGGCGTTTTGAATCCGGATGCGTGCCAGTCGATTAAGGGATAAAACAGTAAGATCAAAACTGGAACGTGCCAGGTGAGGCCAGACAGTTCCATATTTACGGCCCTGAAGCCACTTACGACGACATATAGCTATGGAAGCTATCTGGCAATCAGTTTTGTAAGTCATTCGGCTAATGTAATACAGAAAAGCATAAAGTACTGATTGCCGAATACGTATGTGAGAAGACATGTTTGAACAAGTGAAAAGATGACTAACACGTAAAACATGAATCCAAACACATACATCATCAAGATATAATGAATTATAAATAAGTAACTCGCAAATATAAATCTATCAAGATAATGCATGCATAGGCCTAATACAACTAGTCTGCCGCAAGTCTAGCATTCATAAACCCGTCGAGCATAAACCCAAGCAAGTTAATCCACCGCATGATACCGCTTGCTATGAATCTACACCACTCCTTACAACTAGATCAATCCACCGCATGATACAATCTAACAATAAGAAGCTAAAAGCATGCAATTGTCTGAACAAATCTATAAACACTCATTACTTCGTATAAGCATAACCGTATCGGCAAGACTACCGAATCAGGGTCCATGAAGAAGGAACAAACAAGTAAAACGTAAAAGAAACCTATCAGATTAAACCGATCTCTAGTCCATCGGATGACTAGCTCTAGAGTAACCCAAAGACCTGCATCTGCCGCACGATACCCGGTCCTGTCAAGGCTTATTCTACATCTAACATGAATGAACCCGCAACACGTGATAATCTAGATCAATCTGTCTAATTCGGCTATTACAAGCATGTGATCAAATCTTATCAAAAGCCGAACCGTATCGATCTAGATTGGGCAAATAAGTGTTGCAAATAACAATAAAACATAAAAAGATCATGCAACACGTGGTAACTTGATGAATCTAATAGATCTTGCCAAATCTAATAGAGCCGATAACTATTTTTACTCATGTTTTAATCCGCCGCACGATACAAGGCACAAGCAAAAACCTCCCATCATTAAGCTTAAATCCGCCGCACGATACTAAGCCAAACGGATAAAACTACTTGCATCACGATCTAAATCCACCGGATGATACTAGGCATGATAGCAAGGTTGCCGGGACTTACGGAGGTCGACGGATCGATGATTCCTCTCGAAGAACTCGACGACACGACGAAAAGGACTCGAAAAGGTGGCGCAGGGCCGGTTTGTATTGATATGATTGTGTATATCCGTATTACAATGGTTGAGGGTCTATATTTATACCCTGGATGAAATATGAGTCCTAAAAGATTACGACTTACAAATATAGAAACTAACAAAAGACTTCTAACTCTAAACTTTGTCGGAAATCTTGTTCATCACGGCTTTCTTCTCTCCTTTGGTTACCTTCCACTTCCCGAATGGAAATATCGCTCCGTTGAAGATAACCGACCGCCCGGACATTTGCCGAAGCCGACCGCACGTACATTTTGCCGAATTCCTCTCTTTGCCGAATGAGGATCCACGTGTCACTCTCCAGGGCTTACTAAAATTCAGTGTTAACAAGTCCATGTTTGGAGCAGGGTATGAACATCTGATGAAATGTGGGCAGTCTGATTATCAGAGGCTGACATATGATGATTTGAAGCAGGTACAACTTAGTCTGTCTTTTACTTTGTCCACCCATTTATATATATACTCCGTAGATTATTCAGCATGAGCAAGTTCAGAATTTTGTTATGCCAGGTGACAGAGACAGACCACCGTTACCTGATGTGGAATTTAAGCTTTGTTTCTGTAATCTAGAAGACTTTATGTAATCTGCTCAATGATGCTTACAGTTATCGTTTTAAGCCTGCAGCTTAAAGTTGTGTCTGATTATATTTACACAAAGATGGACACTTTATCTAACTATAATAACTTCTCTCCCACTGAGTTACTGGTGATAAGTGAGAAAGGTTCACCGCAGCAAATCTTTATATACTAGCTGCCTGTCAGTCTGTTGTATGTTGATTGCAGAACATGTTCGGATTCCAATATATTGATCTTTTTTGCATTAGCCATTTCTGGAGCTATGGTCATCCGACGAGGTGTTTGATTTTTTTCCCTCTCAAAAAGCAGCAGATGTACCATCACTGCAGCTGTACCACCACCCTGTTTGCAAGATAATATTTTTTAGCAAGCACTGACAAAGGACAGGTCAGATTGCTCTCTAATTAAGCCGCCACCACTGCAGCATTCATCTTCTCCGAACTTTCCTTTGTTGATTGACTGCTAGTTCCACTCGGAAATGCTTAACTTTCATCCACCACCCACACTCTCTGCAGAGGCATCGCCGGTCTTGGACTTTTATCTCACCAAGGCACCGGCAGATGGCCGCCGCCGCGCCAGACGGCGAGGGCCTCTTCGCCGACCCGGAGCCCTTCTCCCCGTCCATCTTCCTCGACCTGCCCCCGACGCCCCGCCCCGATGGCAACGGCAACAGCAACGGCGAGGTCCCGGCCTCGTCGGACGGCCTCGTCCTGCCCTTCATCGAGCGCATGCTCATGGAGGAGGGGATCGACGAAGAGTTCTTCTACCAGTTCCCCGACCACCCCGTGCTCCTCCAAGCCCAGGAGCCGTACGCGCAGATCCTCTCTGACGCAGCCACGGCGGCACACACCAACAGCGCCGCCTCCTCGGGGTCCCCCGCCACCGTCTCGCCGTCCTCCTCCGACGGCCCAGCCCAGCTCCTCCTGTGCCCGCCGTATCCGGATGCGGGACTGCACGGCTTCTTCTTGCCAGCACAAGGTGGTGGCAGCCCGGAGTTCGAGCAGAGTCCGGCGTTGCCCACCGGCGACGATGACCACGCGGCGCTGGCCTCCGTCTTCTTCAACAGTGGAGATGCGGACGCGGAGATGCTCAACAAGGCATTCCTCAAGGGTATGGAGGAAGCCAAGAAGTTCTTGCCCACCACCAACAGCCTCCTAATCGACCGTGAGGCAGAGGAGGAGAGGATTAATGGCAAGGGCCTGGGCCGCAAGGACAGGGACAGGCTCAGTTGGGATGACTTGGAGGCTGAGACGTCCAGGAAGAGCAAGCTGATGGTGCCCGAGCCTGAGGAAACTGGCAAGGTGATCGATGAAATGATTGTCAATGGACTGAAATCGTGCCTCCAAGAAATGGAGGCCCTGAAAATCACCATGGGCAGCGAGGCTAAGAAGAAGGCCGGGAGGGGCAGAGGGAAGTCGGCGCAGGGAAGGTCTAGTGCCAATGAGGCGGTGGAGCTGAGCACCTTGCTCATCCACTGTGCACAGGCCGTGGCCACGGACAATCGCCGGAGTGCGGCCGAATTGCTGAGACAGATCAAGAAGCATTCCTCACCGAAGGGTGATGCCACACAGAGGTTGGCACATTGTTTTGCAGAAGGATTGGAGGCGCGGCTGGCAGGGTCAGGGAGCCAGCTCTATAGGTCTCTCATGGCTGAGCGAATGTCGGTCGTGGAGTACCTCAAGGCCTACTGGTTGTACCTGGCAGCTTGCTGTTTCAAAATGACGGCATTCAGGTTCTCCAACATGACAATCCTCAAGGCCATCGCTGGGAGGAAAAAGGTTCACATTGTGAATTATGGCATGGATTATGGGGTTCAGTGGCCAAGTTTGCTAGGCCATATGGCGAACTTGGAGGGTGGACCACCAGAAGTGAGGATCACCGGCATTGACCTCCCTCAGCCTGGGTTCCGCCCAGCCGTGCGCATTGAGGAGACAGGGCGCCGGCTCAGCAATTATGCTCGTCAGCTCAGTGTGCCATTCAAGTTCCATGGGATCACGGCGAGGTGGGATACAGTTCGTGTCGATGACCTGAACATTGACCCTGATGAAGTACTCATTGTGAATAGTATCATCCAGTTTGCAAATTTGATGGACGAGGGGACCAACATCGATAGTCCAAGCCCTAGGGATGTTGTCCTCAGAACCATTCGCAAGATGCAACCTGATGCGTTCATCCTTTATGTCATGAATGCCTCGTATAGTGCTCCATTCTTTGTAACACGTTTCCGGGAGGCACTGTTCTTTTACTCTGCAATGTTTGACATGCTGGATACCACGGCTCCACGAGATAGTCACCAGCGCTTTTTAGTTGAGCGGCACCTTTTTAGGCAATTTGCCCTGAATGTTGTTGCCTGTGAGGGCACAGACAGGGTGGAGCGTCCAGAGACATATAAGCAATGGCAGGTGCGGAACCACCGGGCTGGGCTAAAGCAGCTTCCATTGGATCCAGATATTGTAAAGAAGTTGAGGGACAAAGTTAGGGCTCAGTATCACAAGGACTTTGTCATTGATACAGATCATAACTGGCTCTTGCAAGGATGGAAGGGACGCATACTCTTTGCCATGTCGACATGGGTTGCAGATGATGCTGTCTCAGAACTTTAGCTCCTTTTCTCACCGCACACAGAAATATCGATAATTGCAACTAGATATATGTTTCTGAATTTCTGTCTTACCATGGGACTTCATGAGCTGCTGAGCAGCTGTGGTGGAAGGTATGCATACTCTAATGCCATGTTGACATGAGTTCCAGAATTCAGATGATGCTATCCCAGAACTTTAATGGCTTCTCATCACAAGATACAGAGATATATGCATGTGTTATGTGGTTCAACACACTTTATTTAAAGATGCTTTGATATAAGCAGTAGATGCATTATAATTATGTCTTCTAATAATGTAATAGTAGATGCTTCTTTGGGTGTTCTTGTTGCTGCTTATATCTGCATAGGATCTTAGATTAGTTCTCAGTGTGTTGCTGCAGAACCTGTGTAAATGTACAACAAACTGAAAGGCCACTTGTGGTACGTGTGTTGTGAAGTCGACTTTTTGTTATAACATTGCATTCCCTTGCACTTGGAAAGAGTAAACAGGCACATGGTTGAGCGTTAAAAGCGCACCTATTATTCTGTTATTCAGAGTAGTGATTTCTGCTACTTTATTTTTTGGTGATTGTTTCAAATGCAAACTTATTGATACCATATTTTTCCCATTTTCTACCTAGTTTCAAATTCCTGTGGATGGTTTCTGCTGAATATTTTTTTGAATTCTTTCATTCAGAGTACAGATGAAAGAGGTGTTTCTGTCCTTTTGTTTTGGGGACCAAATTATGGCAGGCTTATTCAGCGTACCTGACTGATTCTTTTGCTCAAAGTGTAGGGAGTCAAAATGATATAGCAGCATGCCCAGACACAAGGGCCTTGCAAAGAACCATATCTGCGATTTCGCGGGAGGTGCTGGATGTCATCTGCTTATATGTGATGATAGTATGATACATAGTATGACGGTTTTTTTTTCGGAAAATACATAGTATGACAGTTAAGATAGTTTCTGAACAAAAATGGGAACACTATGGTCACTCCAAGCTTACAATGATCCTTTCACCATAATAATTTGACAGTATTACTAAGTTATTGGTGATGATAGAGAGGCCCACAATTGCACATCTGCAAATTGGGCATCAGTTAATTTTAGGACGATTCTCTACCTATTGGGATTCACAATTTACAGTAGTATGAACCTTGAGCTTTATTAGGCATCAGAGATTCGAAGTAGCAGTTTTGGTAGTGATGCTTCGACAAATAAGTTCATAGGTTGATATTGGCAATGATGCTTCCACAAATAAGTTCATTGGTTGATATTGAGTTACTGGGTTACTGAATGCTGAACCTGCTAGGATTCTGGTAAGGCTTTTGTGCTTTTGATCAAACTAGAGTAACATTGAACAAACTTCAGATCAGAGATGTTTGTTGCTTGCCTCATTCATTTCTCACTCTGTTTTTCTTATGACTGTTTCTTTCTCTATGGAGTGTTCTAGCATAGAGAATCATACCCTTTTTCTTGCAGGGTGTAATAGGCTCACTCTATGCATCTCTGTCATGTTTATTCATTTATTTACTTTTCAGGTTTTGTACAGTAATGATATTGTTCAAGAGTTCATGTTTGGAGTAGGGTATGAACATCCGAGGAAAGGGGAGGCTGGCATTTGCAGATCTGAAGCCAGGTGTAACTTGGTCTGTCTTTTGCTCTGTCCATCCACTTTATAAATCATTCCACCTTTCTGATGCATGTTCAGCATGTGCAAATTCAGAATATTGTCATGCCTGGTGACAGAGATCGACAACTAATCATGTATTTAGTAATAAGAAAATAAATAATAAAAATTGTACGAGGTTCAGTGTAGCAGCCTGGCACAAGAAGACTGTTTGTTTGCAAATTCAGAGTTGCGTTAGGCCTCAGAACCAATTTCACCTTCGAAGCTCCTCTCTCAAAGAAAAAAAAAAGATTCCGTTTTTATCCCAGACTACTCAGCTTCGCAGCCATGGCCGGCTCGCCGGAGGATTTCGCGGCTGACCCTGCGGAGCCCTTCTCCCCCTCCGTCTTCCTCGACCTGCCCCCGACGCCTCGCCCCGACGGCAATGGCGACGGCAGGGACGCGGCCTCCGACGACCTCGTGCTCCCCTTCATCGAGCGAATGCTCATGGAGGAGGGGATTGACGAAGAGTTCTTCTACCAGTACCCGGACCACCCCGCGCTCCACCAAGCCCAGGAATCCTACGCGCGGGTCCTCTCCGACGCCACCGCGGATTCCTCTTCGGAATGCAGCCCCACCGTGTCGGCGTCCTCCGGCTCCGACGCGGGAGTGGGGGCCGACGACCTCACCGCGGACGCCAGCACGGCGAATCCGGCGCGATTGGGGGATGCTGGCATCCAGAGTGACGAGAGGCCGGCGGAACTGGGGTACGCTGGCACCGCCGCCCGGAGTGACGCCGATGGTGACCACGCCAAGCTGGCCTCGGCATTCTTCAGTGCCGAGCAGGATGGGGGAGGAAAGGCCATGTTCCTCAAGGGCATGGAAGAAGCCATCAAGTTCCTGCCTAAAGACATCGACCTGCTGCGTGGCGGCTTCCAAGAGAAGGAAGAGGAAAGTGCCAATTGCAGGGGCCGCAAGAACCGGCACAACCGGGATGATGTCCTAGAGGCCAATTTGTGCAGGGAGAGCAAGATTATGGCGCCGGAGCCGGAGGGATCTGGTGAGGTGGTTGACGAAATGGTTGCCAATGGGTTCCAATTGTTCTTCAGAGAGATGGAGGGCCTCCGCATCAGTATGGGCAGCGAGGCTGAGAAGAAGATCAGGAAAGGGAGTGCGTGGAGCGCCAATGGAGCAGTGGACTTGTGCACCTTGCTCATGAATTGTGCACAGGCTATGGCAACGGACGACCGCCGGAGCGCGGCCGAACTGCTTTGGAAGATCAGGCAACACTCTTCTCCACGGGGAGACGCCACACAGAGGCTGGCACATTATTTTGCGGAGGGATTGGAGGCCCGGCTGGCTGGTTCAGGAAGCAAACTGTACAATTCACTCATGGAGAAGCGCACCTCGGCCGTGGACTTCCTCAAAGCCCACCGGCTGTATGCGGCAGCCTGCTGCTTCCGAGTGGTGGCGTTCAAGTTTGCCAACATGACCATCTTCAAGGCTGCTTCAGAGAGGAAAAGGGTACACATTGTGGATTATGGCACACATTACGGATCCCAGTGGCCAGGTTTGCTGAAACTTTTAACTCATTGCCCGGGAGGGCCACCGCAAGTGAGGATCACTGGCATTGATCTTCCCCAGCCTGGGTTCCGTCCAGCTTCTCGGGTCAAGGAGACAGGGCGGCGGCTTAGCAATTATGCCTCTCAGTTCGGCATGTCATTCAAGTACCGTTGCATTGCGGCTAAGTGGGAGACGGTTGGCGTTGATGATTTGGACATCGACCCTGATGAGGTACTCATTGTAAATAGCATGCTCCATTTTGGAAACTTGATGGACGAAGGTGTCGACACAAGTAGCCCAAGCCCGAGGGATGTGGTTCTCAGCAACATTCGGAAGATGCGACCTGATGTGTTCATCCTTTTCATCATGAATGGCAGATATAGCTCACCGTATTTTGTACGGCGGTTCCGGGAGGTACTATCCCATTACTCTGCAATGTTTGACATGATGGATGCCACGACCCCACGGGATAGTGATCTGCGCATTCTGGTTGAGCGTGATCTTTTTGGCCAGTGTGCCCAGAATGTCATCGCTTGTGAAGGCTTGGACAGGGTGGAACGCCCTGAGACATATAAGAAGTGGCAATTGCGGAACCACCGGGCAGGGCTGAGACAGCTGCCGCTGGATCCGAATATCGCCAAGGCAGTGCGGGAGAGTGTCAGGGACAAGTTTCACGAGGACTTTGTCATTGATGTGGATCGTCAGTGGCTCCTGGGAGGGTGGAAGGGACGCATACTCTATGCAATGTCGACATGGGCTGCTGCTGATTCTATATCGGATTCTTAGCTGCTTTAATTTACTGGATGGGTTCAGTGATACAGATAATGGCAGCTATTTATGATTCCTGAGTTTTGATGATGCTGAGATTCTTTATTTCTTTTGTTCTTTTGGAGACATGTACACATGGTGAACTTATGTTAATGTAGAACCAACTCAACAACATCCCTCCTTTCGTTTTATTGCTGAATGTTATCCTGTGACTGAAAAGCAAATTTGACTCTCATGTCACGTTTCGTGAAGTTCATTTAGGTTGTGACATAAGGTTTTTGGTGCTTCCCTTTCATTTGGAAAAGTGAAAACAGAAGGTTGATTAAGCATTAGAGCTACACATGTTATTTTAAGTAACTTTCTTTGCTGTTTCTACTAAATATTTTTCCCTTAGTCCTTCATTCAGGCAGTTACAGCAAAAGGAGGTGGTTAGATTCAAGATTACACCTACCACAAAATAGGTCATGGCATACGGTAAAAGATCATCATTCAGATGATTTTTGAAGCGCCTGGTCTTCTTTTCTTCACCAGATACAGAGATTTTGGTAATGGCAACTGTACATTTGTTTCTGACCTTCTGTAAATGAACTCATGAGCCCACTAGGTCTGTCCAGTTAATTACTTGTCTACTAGAAATCTGTACTATGTGATTGTCTGATTGTTATTTCCTGGTTAGGTGCAGAACCAGAACCTAAAAAGTGATGTGAAGACATGTCCTGGTATTTGGCTCTCAGGAATTCTAAATAATGGAATTCTTGAACTGCACAGCAGCTGTGGTCCTGACTAGAGATGAAATTTATAATGACATGTCTTGCTTAGAACAACTCAGGGTCTTAGATATAGTTCCCTGTGTATTGGTGCAGAACTTGTGAAAATGTACACCAAAACTGAAGAACCCTGTTTAATTATTTATTTATTGCTAGTATATGGCTTTATTATTATGTAGCCTTACAAATTGATAGGCTTATTATTTATTTTGATATTGATAGGCCTCTGTGTTATGTGATTCAACACACTTTATTTGAAGATGGTTGGATATAGGCAGTAGATGCACTGTAATGTCTTATAATAATGTAATATTCGATGTTTATTTGGGTGTTCTTGTTGCTTCTTATAGCTGCATAGGATCTTAGATTAGTTCTCAGTGTGTTGATGCTGAACCTGTGTAAATGTACAACAAATGTTGCTTATAGCTGCATAGGATCTTAGATTAGTTCTCACTGTGTTATGCTGAACCTGTGTAAATGAACAACAAACTGAAAAACTTCTTGTGGTAGCTGTATTGTGAATTCCACTCTCTTGTAACATTGTATATTCCCTTGCACCTGGAAAGAGTAAATGGGCACGAGATTTAGCATTACAATTGCACATATTATTCTGTTATTCAGAGTATTCTGCTTCTTTGTTTTTTGGTAATTGTTTCAAATGCAAACTTATTGGTACCTGAATTTCCCCATTTTCTACCTAGTTTCAAAATACGGGGGATGGTTTCCACTGAATATTTTTCTTGATACTTTCATTCAGAGTACAGTTGAAAGAGATGTTTCTGCCTTTTTCCATTTTGGACTCAAACTATGGTAGGCTTATGCCACCAATCTGACTAAATCTTTTACACAAAGCATAGGGAACAAATGATATACTAGCATGCCGAGGTACAGGCTTTCAAAGAAACTGTTTCTGCAATTTTGGGAGATGTGCTGGATGGCATCTTCTTATATGTGATGATACATAGTAAATACTGTAGTTAATAGTATGACAACTGTGAGTTTCTGAACAAAGGTGAACACATTATGGTCACGGTAAGCTTACAATGATCCTTTTATCATACTAATTTGTTCAGAGAAACGCCCACAGTTGCACATCTGAAGATTGGGCGTCAGTTAATTCTAGGACAATCGTCCACCTATTGGGATTCACAATTTCACAGTAGTGTGAACCTTGAGCTTGATTAGGCATAAGAGATTCGGAGTAGCAGTTTTTGCAATGATGCTTCCACATTCTCATCAGTTGATATCGAATCACTGGATTACTGTGTGTTGAATGCTGAACCTGCTAGATTCCAGTAAAACTTTGGAGCTTTTGACCAAACTAGAGTAACATTGAACAAACTTCAGATCAGAGATGTTTGTTGCTTGCCTCAATCATTTCTCAGTCTACATTTTTCTTAAGACAGTTTGTTTCTCTATGGAGTGTTCTAGCTTAGATACTGAAAAACTTCTTTCTTCGAAGGGTGTAGGCTCATAGTTTGCATTTCTCTATTATTTTTATTTATTTACTCTTCAAGTTTGGTAGAATAGTAATTTTTTTCAAGATTCCATGTTTATTATAGTAGGGTATGGGCACCTGACCAAATGTGCACAATCTGATTGTTAGAAGCTGACATATGTAAATTTGAAGAAGGTTCTATTTGGTCAGTTTTTTTTTTTTTTTTTGCTCCGTCCGTCCTTATATTGTTTCATGAATCAGGTGGAGTGTATTGTGTCTATGCTGCATTCTATTAAGAGAAGAAAAAACTTTAGTAGGAAGAGAAGAGTCAGCTCCTCTGTTTCCATGTACCAGGTGTTTGATACTGCAGAGACTCTTGTCAAATGTCAAGCACCTAGCTAGGATTCCAGTAAGACTTTTGATATTTTGATCAAACTAAAGTAACATTGAAGATTGAACTAAGTTCATATTAGACATGTTTGTTGCTTGCCTTGGTCATTTATCATTTTGTTTTTCCGAAGATAGTTTCTTTCTATGGAGTGTTCTAGCATAGAGAATCACACTATTTTTTTTTTTTTTGAAGGGTGTATAGGTTTCACTCTATGCAGCTCCATCATATTTACAGGTTTGGTACAGTAATAATTTTGTTCAAATTTTGTTTGGAGCAGGGTATGAACATCTGACGAAATGTGGGCAGTACGACTTTTAGAGGCTGACATATGCAGAGTTGAAACAGATGCAACATCGTGTGTCTTTTACTTTGTCCATCCATTTGTATATTATTCAGCATGAGCAAATTCAGAGTTTAGTTATGCCAGATGACAGAGACAGACCAGTTACCTAATCATATTCATATACAGTTGAGTGCATTGTGTGTTTGCTGCGTTCTAATAAGATAATAAAAAGAAAGAGTACTTTATCTGTTTCAAGCAGGTTGCTTGATACTGCAGACTCTTGTCAACCACCCTGCTGATGGAGGAAGAAACTTGGCAATTTCAGGCAGAAGACTGTTTGCAAATTGACATCTCCGGAGGGTCCACGGACGGGAGAAGACAAAACAAGAGTCGCCCCTCATCTCATCTTGGAGCCGCCAAGGTCGCATCAGAATTTTCAGAAGGAACTTCTCGGCTTTCCCTTCCCAGCTTCTCTCCCCTTTCAGTCTTTCACCCTCTGAAAACAAAAGCAAAAGATTCCATTTTTATCCATCCACCAGTCAAAGCTTCCATTTTTTTAATCCCACCCATCCTGGCAGCCATGGCTGCCTCGCCGGAGGATTCCGTGGCTGGCCCTGCCGAGCCCTTCTCCCCCTCCATCTTCCTCGACCTGCCCCTGACGCCCCGCCCCGACGGCAATGGCGAGGGCAAGGACCCGGCCTCCGACGACCTCGTGCTCCCCTTCATCGAGCGGATGCTCATGGAGGAGGGGATCGACGAAGAGTTCTTCTACCAGTACCCCGACCACCCCGCGCTCCTCCAAGCCCAGGAATCCTACGCGCGGGTCCTCTCCGACGCCACCGCGGATTCCTCTTCGGACGGCAGCCCGGCGTCCTCCGGCTCTGACGTGGGGGTGGGGGCCGGGGCCGACGACCTCACCACGGATGCCAGCACTGCGTCCGAGCAGAGTCTGGCGCAAGCGCAGCTGGGGGATGCTGGCGTCCGGAGTGTCGCTGCCGCCTTCGAGGAGGAGATGGAGAAAAAGGCCAACCGCGCCATGCTTGCAGCCGTCGATGATGACAACGCCGCGCTGGCCTCGGCGTTCTTCAGCGCCCAGCAGGATGGGGGGAGCAACGCCATGCTCAACTTGGCATTCCTCAAGGGCATGGAAGAGGCCAACAAGTTCTTGCCTAGAGACATCGACCTGCTGCGTGGCGGCTCTGCCACGGTCGTGAAGGAAGAAGATGAAGAGGAGGGAAATGCCAATTTGGGCAGGGGCCGCAAGAACCGGCACAACCGGGGTGATGTCCTGGAGGCCAATTTGGGCAGGGAGAGGAAGATGATGGCGCCAGAGCCGGAGGAAACTGGTGAGCTGGTTGACGAAATGATTGCCAATGGCTTCCAATTGTTCCTCAGAGAGGTCGAGAGCCTCCGCATCAGTATGGGCAGTGAGGCTGAGAAGAAGAAGAAGAGCAGGAAAGGGAATGCACAGAGCGCCAACGGAACGGTGGACTTGTGCACCTTGCTCATGCATTGTGCACAGGCTGTGGCAACGGATGACCGTCGGAGTGCAGCCGAATTTCTTAGGAAGATCAAGAAACACTCTTCTCCACGGGGAGATGCCACACAAAGGCTGGCACATTATTTCGCGGAGGGATTGGAGGCCCGGCTAGCTGGTTCAGGAAACCGGGTGTACAATTCGCTCATGGCAAAGCGCACCTCAGTTGTGGACTTCCTCAAAGCTTACCGGCTGTATGCGGCAGCCTGCTGCTTCAGAGTTATGGCGTTCAAGTTCGCCAACATGACCATTTGCAAGGCGATTGCAGGGAGGAAGAAGGTACACATTGTGGATTACGGCATACATTACGGAACCCAGTGGCCTGGTTTGCTGAAATTTTTAACTATGTGGCCGGGAGGGCCACCGGAAGTGAGGATTACTGGCATTGATCTTCCCCAGCCTGGGTTTCGCCCAGCTGCTCGGGTCCAGGAGACAGGGCGGCGGCTTAGCAGCTATGCTCGTCAGTTCGGTGTGCCATTCAAGTTCCATGGCATTGCAGCTAAGTGGGAGACGGTTGGTGTTGATGATTTGGACATCGACCCTGATGAGGTGCTTGTTGTCAATAGCATCCTCCATTTTGGAAACTTAATGGATGAAGGTGTCGACACGAGTAGCCCAAGCCCGAGGGATGTTGTTCTCAGCAATATCCGGAAGATGCGGCCAGATGTGTTCATCCTTTTCATCATGAATGGCACATATAGCTCACCGTATTTTGTACCGCGGTTCCGGGAGGCGCTGTTCCACTACTCTGCAATGTTTGACATGATGGATGCCACGACCCCAAGGGATAGTGACTTGCGCGTTCTGGTTGAGCGTGATCTTTTTGGCCAGTGTGCCCAGAATGTCATCGCTTGTGAAGGCTTGGACAGGGTGGAGCGTCCTGAGACATATAAGAAGTGGCAGTTGCGGAATTGTCATGCAGGGCTGAGACAGCTGCCATTGGATCCGGATATTGTCATGGACGTGCGGAAGAACATAAGGGACAAGTTTCACGAGGACTTTTTCACTGATGTGGATCTTCAGTGGCTCCTGGGAGGGTGGAAAGGACGCAAACTCTATGCAATCTCAACATGGACTGCTGCTGATGCTATCTCGGATTCTTAGCTGCTTTAATTTACTGGATGGATTCAGAGATATTGATAATAGCAGCTATATACGTAGTGTATCAATGAACTCGTCCTACTCAACAGTTGTATGTTTCAAGGCACGTTGTTGCAAAATGATTGAAACTAGAGTTGAAATTTACAAGGTAGAAACAACTATAGGCATATTGCCTTGTAATGTAAAATTCGATTGTCTATTTAGATGGTTTCTGTCGCTGCTTGTACTTTGTATATTAGATATGATTCCTGACTCCTGAGTGTTGATTATGCTGAGCTTTTCTTTCTTGAAACATGTACAGACAGTGAACTTATGTTAATGCACAATAAACTGAAGAACAACCCTCCTTTTGTTTTATTGCTGTATGTTTTTCTGTGACTGAAAGCAAATTTGACTCTCATGTGATGAGATATATGATTTCTGAAGTTTATTTCGGTTGTGAATGAGTTTTTTGGTACTTCCCTTTCATTTGGAAAAGGGTAAACAGAAGGCTGATTCAGCATCAAAGTTATACATGTTATTCTGAGTAACATCCCAGGCTGTTTCTGCTGAATATTTTCCCTTATTCCTTTTGTTCAGGCTGGTGCAGATGGAGGTAGTTAGATTCAAGAATACATTAGTGCTAAACAAGTCACTGCACAATGTAAAAAATCATCATGCGAGATGGGTTTTTGAAGCGTATGGTCTAGGGGTTAGAGGAGATGTTGGTAATGGCAACGTACAAATGTTTCCGACTTCCTGTGGATGAAAATGAAATCCTTAACCTACTAGGTGTGTCCCGTTAGTTATTTGTCCAATATAAATCTGTGCTATGTGATTGATATTTCTCTGGTTGGGTGCTGAACCTGAACCCAAAAACTGATGTAAAGACTTATCCTGATATTTGGCTCTCTGGAACTATAGAAAAAAAAAATGAATGTAACTCTCGAACTGCACAGCAGCTGTGGTTCATTCTTGCAAGATGGCTTAGACTAGAGATGGAATTTATAGTGACACAACGGTTTTGTGTGTGGACATTTCTGCATCTTCATCGAAGTCCCAATTTCCCTGGCAGTTTATACTGAATACTCCTATTTAGGGCACTCACAATGCAAGACTCTATCATAGAGTGCCCTTACCACCATTCTTTCTTTCAGAAGGTACAGCTGAAAGTGTTGACTCTTATTTGTGCACCTCGGGAATAGTAGACGGCTGGCATCTGCTCGATGCATGATGTACTCCCTCCGTTTCAAAATAAGTGTCGTTTTGGGTTTTCGTGCCATAAGTTTGACTCAATTTGTAGAAAATATGTGCAATACTTATATCTCCAAATAATTTTGTTAAAAAACTAGACTTAAAGATCTTTTCGATGATACTAATCACTTAGCATAAATATTAATATATTTTAATATATAATTGCCGGCAGCGATTTCTCGGGAAGCGAGAATGACATTTATTTTGGAACAGAGGGAGTATGGTATGAATGATACAGTTGTGAAAATTATGATGCGACGTTTTCTGCACAAAGATGGACACCTTGGGGAATCTTTAAGCTTGCAATGACCCTCTTACTGACACGGAGGTATTGGTGAAGAGCAGGAAGGTCGACTGCTGGAAATTTGCATACCAGCTGTCTGTTTTTGTGTCCTAACGGAATATATTGAGCCTGATTACAGAATCTGGTTGCAATTTGATGTGAGCTATTGTTTCTTATGTTTCAATAAAATCCAGTAGGGGGTAAAACCTCTCCTGTTTCACCAAAAAAGAATCTGGTTGGATTAGAATATATTGAGCCTCCATAGCATTATCCTCGAATATGCTTAGTTTTTGTGGTCTGATTAGTGATTCCACTCGTTGTAGCATCTAGCAATCTAGAATGCATTTCTATGTCATGAATGTATATTTGTTCACTTTTTCAGGTTTGGAATACCAGTATTGTGGTTCTCCTGTCGTCTATGTATGGAGTTTGGGAGAGAAGGAAACAGGAAAGCATGGAAAATTTGATTATTGCAACCTGACATGTACCGTTTCTTGTCTGATTTTTGCTGTGCCATTCATGCGCATAAGCAACAGAGACATCAATAGCAATAGAGCGTATAGGGGAGTCTTGTCTGCTGTGTTCATGAAGAACGTGTTGGGTGTCCAAGAACAGAGCCTGGTACTCTGTTTGTGAGTGATACAGAGCCGTCGTGTTTGAGAAGAGTTGCAGGCTTGATCGCTGCCGCCGTCCTGTCAGCATTGCATTCGCTTCCTGGAACTTTCCTTAAATTTGCCTTTGTTGAGTGTATGTACAGAAAGCATCAAAGCTTAGGATTGGCCAATTATTCACATCGACAGCCAAAGCTTGGATTTTATTTTTTAATACCACCTAGTAGGCAGCAACAAGAGGTCAGCCAGCCATAGCTCGAGGAGCGCAATGGCTGGGCATGGCTATCTAAATTACAAATTCAAATGCCTGCCTCATTCAGACTTTCCACGAATCACAAATATCATCCGAACATGAAAAAACATCCGAACGGGCGCGCGGAGATAGGACACCGACGCGGCGCCGCTCGACGGTGGCGCGCTCTCCCAACGGGGAACGCGCTCGCCGGCGAGTGGGCCCGCCGCCGGCGTCACCCTTTCTCACTAGCCGGACTCCATGGCGCTGCCGGCCCTGGTGGCCGCCGCCGGATGCCGCTGCTGCTGTATACGGTGGTCTGGAGAAGAGGGTAGAGGAAGGAAAGAAGAAAAGCAAGGTCGGGGGGAAGGAGACGCCGGCGCGGCGCCGCTACGGTGGCCTTTCCCACGCCGCTCGCCGGCGGGCCCATCGCCATGGCCGGCCGCAGTTCCCCTCCACTCGCCGATGGCGGGGCTGGGCAGGGAAGAGAGCTCGGCTGCGGCGGACAGAGAGAAGGGAGAGGAGAAGAAATGGATTAGGGTTACGGGGAGTCGGCCGGGGGGGTGGTTTTGATCTCCGATCTCGCCGGCACACCGTCCGATCTGGGAAGCCTCAGATCGACGGCTCCGAGCCACCGGGCCTGTTTTGGCCCAGGCGGGCGAGAGGAATGCCGGCCCAGGCCCACGTTAGGGCCTGGGAATGGCCTCGACTCGGCGCGAGCGGCGGCCATGGGCTGTTTCTTTCACTGGGCCGGGCCGCTTGGTCACTATTCGGCCGAGAGAATAAAAAAAAAAAAAAAAAAAAAAGTGTGCGCTCGCTGGGCCGCAGCGCAACTGGGCCGCGTCGGCTTGCTGGTTTCCGGCGCACGCGCTCGCAAGGGAGCGCCTAGGCTGAAATTTGGGCGCGAGCGCGAGCGCGAGAGTGGCGCGGGCTGCGCTGAAAGTTTTGGGCCGGTTTGGCCATTTGAATAGGAAAATTCAATTTATTGATTTTCAATTTCGATATGATTATAGAAGCATTCTTTGCTCGTTTTGAATTGTTTTTTGCTGCAAATTCCATGCAAAATTTGGTCCAACGACATTTTTGCATTGATTGCGATAAAGTATCTCAAAGTTTGGAAAATTGATTATGCAAAGCTAAAGTTTCATTGCGTATTTAAAGTTATTATCGTTTTCATTGTTAAATTCGAACCAATGGGAGAGTTTAATATTTGAAAATGGATAATTTTCTTGTGATTATAATGTTGCTATTATTCGACCAACGTTGATTAATAGCAATATTATGATGTTCATTAATAGTTGTTGCCTACATTAATTCTATTCCCCCAACGCGGTGATTTAGAATTATTGCAAAGTAAAATTTATATTATGTTCTCACCCCATATGAATTGTAATTTCAGGTAGTTCCTCCCGATGTACGCACGAGAGAGATTCCACCACCGAGGGAGACAACTACCTTGAGTGGAAGAGGAAGATTGACTTCACTTTCACTATTCTTTGAGGTTATTGGGTGCTCACCCGAACCGTGTCCCACGGTGCTGTGGAACCGGTGCGGGAGGCCGATGAAAGTGATGATGCATGGGAGAAAAGAAAGAAAGATCATGGCCCCATCGGGATGGCCTATGATATAAAGCATGCTCGATGGGTCGGTGACAACAAGAAATGTTGTCTTTGTCATTGAGAATACAATTGACCCAGCTCTCACGGGGTCAATTGAAAAGTGTGATTTTCTTGCTATTGCCTACTTTGAGAGGATCAAGAACCAGTTCACTTGGTTCCTCCAAAGTGTATGCTACCCATTTGTTCGGGCAAGCGACAAATGAAAAGTTTAAAGGAGGTAGCATTCGTGACCATATGCGAAAATGAGTCACTTGGCAAACAAGCTAAAAGGAATGGATGCGGGAAATACAACCACAGCTCCTTATCCATTTTGTTTTAGCTTCCTTGCCTAGAGAGTATGAAAATTTTGTTATAAACTATAACATGCGGCACTGAGAAATGGGACTTAGACAAGCTCATTGCTCAGTGTGTTGATGAGGAGCTGAGGATCAATGGCCAACCTGGTGGCCAGGCAAACATGGTAAAAGGGAAGGGCAAAAGGTCCTTCAATGCCCTTCAAGGCTCCCCAGCAAAGCAAGGTCCTATGCAAAAGAAACCACAGTTTCAGCAACAGGGCAAGCAACAGGCAGGTGACCACTCTTGCTGGCACTGTGGCAAGGAGGGGCACAAGAAGTCCGGCGCTTACGATTGGTGAGAGAGCTCATGAGGAAAAAGGGTGAGAACGTTATTTCATTTGTAAATGAATCTCTGTATGCAAAGTTTTCAAAGTCAACATGGTTTATTGACTCGGTGCAACTATTCATGTTGCAAATTCTTTCGGGGATTCATTTCGACGAGAACTACGCTAAAAAGCGAAGAGGCCATTAGCGTTGCGAATGGCGTACAGGCTGCAGTAGAGGCTATAGGAGATGTAGCATTAGATTTACCTAATGGCTATAGTCTTACTTTGAGAGATGTTTTTTATGTTCCTACACTGCAAGGCGTAATTTAATAAGTGTAATAAAGTTGGATGATTCAGGTTTTACTGTAATTTTGGACATGGCAAATGTGCCATTTGGTTTAAAGATATTTGTGTTGGTCTTGCCTTCCGACAAGACGAATTATATATGTTATCAGCGTGTGAAAGTGTGAATTCCATATGTAATGTGAATGATAGCGTTTCCTCGTCTACAAATGAGAAAAGAAAAAGAAAGCGAACTACAAACGCAACGGCGAAATTATGGCTTTGCATCGTTTAGGCCATATTTCGAGGGGAGAATAGAAAGGCTAGTAAAGAATGAAATTCTTCCTCCTTTGGAGTTTTGAATTAGAGCAATGCATCGATTGCATAAAAGGAAAATATGTAAAGCAAATTAAAAAGAATGCCAAACGAAGCACGGGAATATTAAAGATCATTCATACCGACATATGTGGTCCTTTTCTGTAAAGAGTGTGGATGGCTATGATTTGTTCATTACATTCACGAGACGATTACTCCCGGTTTGGATATATTTATCCAATTAAAGGAAGAGATGAAGCATTGGATAAATTTAAAATATTTAAAGGTGAAGTAGAAAATCAGCATAGTTTAAAGATAAAGCTAGTCCGGTCCGACCGTGGGGGGAGTACTATGGTCGGCATACCCCGTATGGTCAAGTTCTGGACCTTTCGCAAGGTTTCTACGGGAAAATGGTATAGTTGCCCGGTATTCCATGCGGGTGAACCTCGGCAAAATGGAGTAGGCGAAAGGCGCAATCGTACCACGATGGATATGGTACGCGGTATGATGAGTTACTACGATCTACCATTGAGTTTATGGATAGAGGCATTAAAAACCTCTATTCATATTCTCAATAGAGTGCCAAATAAATCGGTGCCCAAAACACCGTATGAATTATGGACGGGAAGGGTACCTTCACTAGACCACTTGCGTGTGTGGGGGTGTCTGCGAGGCTAAAGTGTTTAACCCAAATATTGGGAAACTTGATCCCAAAGCAGTGAGTTGCCATTTCATTGGCTATCCGAAAGGTCAAAAGGTTATCGTTTTCTCTTGTCCCGATAGACTCACAAAGTTTGTGGAAACGAGACACGCTATTTTTCTAGAGGATGAAATGATGAGGGGAGTATGGCTACTCGGAAAATTGATCTTGAAGAGAAGCGGGTGTGTGCACCTAATCCGTGATTCAAGAGCCATTTTCGAATTTTGCCTATTGTTCCTGCACCAATAGTGCAAGACAACGTGGAGCAAGAACTCCGTTGTTGTTCCTCCTGTGGTAACAACGAGAGGAAAATGAGGAACTTTGTTCACGGAACTGTTGAAAATGTTGCCACAAATGAGGGGAGCAACCTCGGCCTCCAATAGTAGGTGTGCCAAATGTAGAGGCCCCTAGAAGGTCCCAAAGAGAAAGAAGGCCAGCTATCTCCAGTGATATATATGAGTTAAATAATATCACTGAAGAATATCAAATGGAGGGTGATCCCACCTCATTTGAACAAGCCATGAGAAGCGATCATTCATCCAAGTGGTTTGAAGCCATGGAAGATGAAATGAGATCGATGAGTGCCAACGATGTTTGGAACTTGGAAGAAATTCCCAAAGGAGCCAAGACAGAGGTGTAAATGGGTCTACAAAATAAAATATGACTCCCAAGGGAACATAGAGAGATTTAAAGCGCGACTTGTGGCTAAAGGTTTCACACAAAGGGAGGGAATTGATTACACCGAGACCTTTTCTCCGGTCTCGTGTAAAGATTCTCTCAGAATTATAATGGCATTGGTGGCACATTATGATTTAGAGTTGCATCAGATGGATGTGAAGACGGCATTCCTAAATGGGGATTTGGAGGAAAATGTATACATGGCACAACCGAAAGGTTTTGTCGTGGAAGGCAAAGAAACGATGGGATGTCGCCTAAAGAAATCGATTTATGGGTTAAAGCAAGCTTCAAGGCAGTGGAACTTGAAGTTTGATAAAACAATAAAGAATTTTGGGTTTAAAGCAAATGTCGAGGACAATTGTGTTTATACAAAGTTTAAGAATGGGAAATACATTTTCCTAGTCCCGTACGTAGACGATATTTTACTTGCAAGTAATGATATGAGTCTACTACGGAGACAAAAAGATTTTTGTCCTCAAAGTTTGAGATGAAAGATCTTGGTGAAGCTTCTTATGTTTTGGGCATAGAAATTCACCGTGATAGAAGAAAGGGGTATTAGGACTGTCCCAAAAGGCATACATTGAAAGGGTCTTGGAGAAATTCCAGATGCATAAATGTAGTCCATCACCCGCACCTATAGTCAAGGGCGATAAGTATGGGGATTTTCGGTGTCCCAAGAATGAGTATGAGCTCAACCAAATAAAAAGTGTGCCATATGCTTACAGCAGTTGGACATTTACGGTATGCTCAAGTATGCACACGCCCTGACTTGGCTTATGTAACCGGGCTGCTTGGCAGGTTCCAAAGTAATCCAGGTGTTGAACACTGGAAATTGGTAAAGAAGGTTTTGCGGTATTTACAAGGTACAAAAGACCTGATGCTAACGTACAGAAGGTCTGAGTCACTAAAGATATTAGGATACTCAGATTCTGATTATGCGGGAGATGACAGAAAGTCCACATCTGGGTATGTGTTCACTCTCGCTAAAGGAGCTATATCATGGAAAAGCTCAAAACAAACAGTAACTACAAACTCTACTATGTATGCCGAGTTTGTAGCATGTTATGAGGCATCGGGGCGGTGAATTGGCTAAAGAAATTCATACCCGGTTTAAAAGTGGTCGATGACATCAATGGACCAATGACTCTATCTTTGTGATAATAATCCGGCTATAGAGTATGCTCACAACAATAGGTCAAGTGGTGCTTTGCCAAACACATTGACATAAAGTACTATGTTGTGAAAGAGAAAATCCAGGATCATGTTATAAATCTTGAGCACATAAAGCGAAAAGATGCTCGCGGATCCGCTTACAAAAGGCTTGCCACCCAAAGTGTTCGTTGAACACGTAGCCGGCATGGGTTTAAGGCGAAGCCTATGATTCTGGATAACAATAAGGGCCCAAAGATAAAGTATTTATTTATTTCAAACCAGAGATGTGTATTGTAGCTGTGGAATCCAACGGCAATAGACCGTGACGATGAAATATGTTCTATGCACAAATCTGAGGTGGAATAAGTAAAATGAAAAGGTTAAAGTGAAAGAGTAAAGTTAAAGATAAAGTTAAAGATGAGATCAAGGGGGAGAATGTTAGGATGATCTCACGGCCCAACTCGGGCCCCTTGACCTACGCGCCCTGATCGGGGGCGCCCAGCCCACTATGGCTGGAGGGCCCCTGTCACCCTGCGCCATAAATAGAAGGTGAGGGCCGGCGGCTCAAGGCACGAGGTTCGCCTTGAGCTCACCAGACCCACCGACAAACCCTAAACCCGATCTAGAGGGGCGCAGCCAGTGACGGGAAGTTCCTCCGCGCCGCCACTGCACTGCGCCACGCCGGCCACCTCTTCCTCGACCGACGTTCCCCCTCTGCCTCAACGTGATGGCCGAGGGAAGCAGCTCCGCCGCCGGATCCTCCTCCACCGCCCCTGTGAAGGCCCCTGGTAAAACCTACACGTTTTCCCCTCTCTTTCTCTCTTTCTACCTCTCTGTCTACGCGATCTCCAAAGCTTCTACCCGCTAGATTCTACTGCTAGTTGATCCTAGGGTTCAACAGATCGCTGCCGCCGTCCTGTCAGCATTGCATTCGCTTCCTGGAACTTTCCTTAAATTTGCCTTTGTTGAGTGTATGTACAGAAAGCATCAAAGCTTGGGATTGGCCAATTATTCACATCGACAGCCAAAGCTTGGATTTTATTTTTAATACCACCTAGTAGGCAGCAACAAGAGGTCAGCCAGCCATAGCTCGAGGAGCGCAATGGCTGGGCATGGCTATCTAAATTACAAATTCAAATGCCTGCCTCATTCAGACTTTCCACGAATCACAAATATCATCCGAACATGAAAAAACATCTGTTTCTGCAAATGCAGTAATCAAAACACTGTTTTACATTATTAATTACGAGCATAATAGCTCCCAGCTAGCAAACAAAGGGGAATTTACTAGTAAAAGCACACAATGGAAAACATCCGGTTCTTCTGATTCAATGAAGTGTCTACAGAATCACAATGCAGATAGATGGGACACATTGGTTGTTCAGGTACAGGAAGCAAGCTGACAGCACCTTAATTTCACTCCAAATCCATAAGAATGAATGATACTGATTCATGCCATGTCTGCTGTGACCACATTTATATTTGTTGACGCTCGCTTCAAGTTGAAGCCAATGGTGCTGGTGCTGGTGCTGGTGCCGGTGTTGGTGTTTCTATTTTTGGAGACTTGTTTGTAAACGCGGCAAAACCAAAGATCATTATTAAGCGCAAAAAATGTAATACCATAGCACACATGATAGCATATGCTGAATCGACGCATGCCCGGATTCGCCCCTTCCTCGAACATAATGGTATTAGGAGAAGACCACGTGTAATAAGGAACTCCATTCGATTATATATCAGTATGCGCCCTAAAGTGACCCCACATGTGAAAATTGCAGCGCCCTAAAGTGACCCGTTTATATATTACTAGCAAGCATGCCCGTGCGTTGCAACGGGATTAAAGAAGTTATCAAACATTCATAGAAAACTTCCCTGCAATCTATTTTTGTTTTATTCTTTCGGACCTGTCTATTAAGCAGCCAGAGCTGTAGGCCGCCGTGGATCTCTACGTGGTTCTCATATACTTGTAGGTGCTCTAACAACTCCTCGATGTTTTTTTCCGATGATTTATATGACGACGGTGTTGTTGTCCAACGAATCCTAGGGGCAGCATAGCATGATGTGGAGGAGGCGCGCCCAGGCGCCTGAGTTGCTTGAGTTGCCACGGTCGCAGTCCGCGATGACTTTGTCCGCCGAGATCGAAGAGACGAAAGTTGAAGGGTGCTAGATATTATGCTAAGCTACCGTGTGGTACCTTATGTGATCGAATCTCCTTCTGTTTAATTATGGTATATTTATTTGGTAGTAAGGCTAGTAGGCTAGCTGGATCGGATGCTATAGCTGGATTCAGAATTTTGGTCATGGTCGTGTGCCAATAGCAAATGGTGCTACAAGGAAAAGTGATATGAAAGGAGTTGCTAGGACAGATACAACAAGTCAAGCCAGTTCAAGGTCTTACCAGTTTCTTGTGAGAAGGAATGCACAATTGGAGAGGAACACTCAGCGTGACTCTCGTATTGCACTTATCCTAAACAAACATATGAAGGTATTTGATTCGATGACATATATTGTATCGACTTGATCACTTGATTGAAAATGTTATCTAATCATCATGTGTTCTAGGATCTTTATGAAAAGATGATCGTTGAAGTGCCAGCTGAAATTGCTAAAATCGATGACATATTGCAGGCACAGAATGCAAATGCTTCTATGCCACCAATTGATCAGGTCCACACCTTACCAAGCATTTCTTTGATATTTTGTATACATGATGCAAATGTGACCTTACCAACCTTAGTAGTTAATTGTTTCAAGACCAAAATCAGGAACACTACCATTTATTACCTGTGAATATCAGACCTGGTAGTTTGATATGGCCATTGTAGATCTTGTAAGCTCTATGATGAAGTGAAGAAAATAGATATTATTTCACTTAAATGTCGACACTTGCAGCCTGTGAATATCAAGTCTGCTAGTTTGTGGTCTTGTTACATCTATTTTGCTTTTGAGCGCCAACATGTAATAGGAAATGATAACTATAGCCTAAAATTGACTCTCCAGATCTTGAATTATAGGAAATGATAACTATGGCCTAAAATTAGCCACTAGAGCCTGACACTTTCTATTTCCTCCTGATGTATTGCTTCCCAATGAGACCACAACATGCCACATGTCCATTTCACTTAAATAGCCATGTCCATTTCACTTGAATAGCCATTTCCATTTTTTTCACTTGCTGCATACTATTTCTTATTTGAGCAGACTTATAATTGTTCACATGGGTAGCCAAATACCAAATTATTTTGGCATATTTGTAAGTTCACCTCCTTGTAGGCCTTCAACTTTGTAATTAAGTTCATCTCCTTGAAGGTTACTGAGTCATCTCATGCTGCAAATGCCGCTCTTGTTTGTCATGACAGCAATGGCATGGAAGACAATGAAGGCCACACTAACATGGAATGAGATGGTGGTGACACATGACTTCTTTTGTATAGTGACACTTGACTGCTGCCTTTGTGACGCTTTTGTGCAGTGACACATGATTGCTGCCTTTGTGAGGCTTTTGCGCAGTGACACATGACTGCTACTTTTGTGAATCTGTAGTGTGTATGGTTAAACTCCAAGTGACTTCCATTTGAGGAAATTAGCCTCTTTTCTGGAGCTACATACTTAATATGTATATGCCACAGAGTGAAAAGGCCTCTCTGTTGTAGTTGGCATGTACCTTGAACTCTTTATGTAGGACCTGAACTTCTGTGTAAGTGTGTAGTTGATTCATCTAGTGTGAATCTGAACTTGTGAACATGTCTGCAATGTAATGTTGTTGAACTTGTGAACAAGTCTGAAATGCTATGTGGTACTAAATTTATCTATGCAATGCTTGCAATGCAATGTGCTATTTAATGTGTTATTATGTCTTTTTGAATAAAAAATATGGTGAGGGTAGAAAATAATATGTTCATTCCTGATATACTTTTCCTGACGATTCCATGACAGGAATAAACATTGAATCCCTGTCGGTGCCTTTTTATTCGTGATGGTTGGACGACGGGAGAAAGATGCAAATTCCAATCGGTTCACTTTTCGACGGAGAATTCGTGTCGGCTGAACCGACGAGAGAATACTGTTTGACTGGTCAACTGATAACCATCAGGAAATGTCGACAGGAAAAGTTCCTGACGGCTAACCGTCAGGAATAACCTGTTTTTCCTGACGTGAAGTTCCTGACGGTGAATTCCTGTCGGCTGGCGACAGGGATTGTATTCCTGACTGTTTTCAGTTCCATTCCCAACGGTTTTAGGCCATCAGGAAAACTCCGCAGCCTGGTAAAAGATGCATGTAAGTGTACCTTGGTGTTGGTGTTGGTGTTGGTGTTGCTTCCCATGAGCACTCTTATCATAGAGTGTTTCCACAATTTCATCCCATTTTAGCACGATGGCTAGGTACATAGGTGATGTGCTGCCGTCTTCAAGAATGTTGGCCAATTCCAAGTCCTTCGCCATGAGCAGGTCGACTATGTCATTATTCCCAACACAGACAACCTCATGCAAGGCTGTCTCGTTGTGCTCATTTTCTTTCCACAACAGTTCCTTGATCCTATCGCCTTCAGCGGAAGCAAGATCAATGAGGCATACAACCATGTTGGAAATCCCAGCCCGTGCAGCACAGTGCAGAGGGGTGTCACCCTTGTTTTTGCACAAAGAGGAGGTGCTTCGCTTTTCTGTAGATGATGCGAGCGCTGTCCAAGAAATTATCACCATCGCCATAGCCGCAGGTGGTCAATTCGTACAAGGAGATGTTTCGCTTCTCCGGACCTTGTAAAGAAGTTATCTCCCTAGCCAAAGGCGGCCACCACATGAAGCGCAGTGTTACCTTCAGCAGTGATCCCTTTCCTTTCCAGGAGGGACTCATTTGCTTCTGTGTCACCGTATGAGCTAACTCGCCGAGTAGTCAAGCTTCTGTCAGTGCTATGGACAGAAGATTGACCATCCTCCCTGTTGAGAAGAGCTTGCAGTTTCTCAGAAGAGCCGCAGGACGCCAGTGCTAGCAGATGGGGATCCATATTGTCCAGCTGCTTGGGTGCCACCACCACCACCGAATCTTGTTCCTTCTTGTTCAAAAGATCCTTCAACTGTTAAACATCGCCACTGCCTGTGGCCACCATCAGCTTGGCATCCATAGCTGGTACCGGAGCATCTGCTTTCTCTTAAATGGCCGAGGTAAGACTTCCCTCTGCACATGGGATCCTATCAGTTTCTAAAAGAAAGCAAGAAAAAAAAAAGAACAGTGTGCACTGATTAATAATTATGCATCTCTTTCTAACGCTTGCAAGATGAAGACAACTGACCTGCATCAGGGCTCATGGAGTAGGCTGAATTGAGGTTGCTGCTCAAGTGCAGAGGGAAGACTTGCAAATTGCTCTGCTTCTTGCCTTTAGCTCCTCAATCAACGAATCCTCAAGTCAACTAGTGGAACAAAATCATATTATAGATAGATAGATAAAACAGGTTGTTAATGGCCGACGCAACTCAGAATTACTATATTATACCTGATCAATCAATCAGAGATCATCAGCCGGGGTGGGTAGGGCGAGACAAAACCTGACATTCCTTTTGCTGGCCCGTCGTGGGACAGCCTGCCGATGCCGCCGTGTACAGTGTACCAGTCCCAGTGCTGCTGCCGTCTCGTCGTCTCCCCTCCTCCACCGCTTCCGCCTGTAGATGCTCGGGCGGCATTGATGAAGGTGAGGCCGTCTTCCGCGAGGGCGCCGGCGCATAGATGGGGAGCCGAGACCGGCAGCCGGCACGCCCTCCCTCGAATCGGTGTCACACCTGGAGGACACAGCACCCAGGAGTGACAACCTGATGAAGACGTATACCTGTTCAGTTGGCGTATTTACTTTATTAGGTATTCTTGTAAGTCTATGACATGTGGACCCAAGCGGTCGGAAGCGCAATAGCACATAAGTGCTGAACACGTAGCGACGATCATCATCGAACATTATTATCTAAGAAATACGAGAATGCCATGGCGGAGGGGTTTGCCTCGCCGGCGTAGGGTGCCTTCCGGCCAAATCCAGTGTCTCGCTCACGTGCTGGTCGCCAAGCCTTACCTTCCTCGGCGCATGGGATCGGAGTTCATCGCTCAGGTCCGCCGACAATTACCGGCCGCCGCGGCACCTACCCGTCGCGACGACGACCACCACCACCACCACCTCCACCTCCAGCTCATCGCGGATCCTCACGACCGTGACAGCACCAACCACCTCCACCTCCATCTCCAAATCGGCTCGATTCCACGCGGACACACACCCTGTGTTCCACACCCGCAAGGTGTTCGACACAAGGCTGGAGCAGGAAGTCAGAGCACAGATAGTCAATTTCGGCGTTCGTCTTACTTCTTGGCCTGATTGAGCGGTAGACGAAGGTTGCGGGACAGCTGTTCCTGCGTAAAATCCATAGAGTCGACCCATTCCTTCAGCGCCGTGGCGTAGGCGGAGGAGTATTCTGCAGCGAAGGTTGCAAGGCTCGTCCTTGTGTAAAATCCCAGAGCACAGCCACACTCCTAGGCGGCGGAGACATCACCGAGTAACACAAAGGGGAGGAAGGAGTCCAAACCTGTTACCGTGGTTTGGGGTGTCTAGGAGCTTCTCCTGGTTAAGCAAGCGAGTCAAGACGGGTCCCAAGAAGAAGGGCGCGGTCAAGCCATCTGACCAAACAAGACTGATCATTGACAACATGACTCGCACCATAGATGAAGAGAGCTCTAGGTGGGAGCAACTGCAGAAAAACATGGACTTGTTGTTCTCTTCCATCAATGAGATGAGCACGACACAAAAGGAGATGAGCACGGCACAAAAGGAGATGAGTGCCACACAAAGGCTGATGAAAGCTCAAATAGATCTCCATGGCTCGGTCATGGACGAGTATTCAAAGGAACAACACAACATTGCTCAACAATTGCAGTTGAATGGAGATGCCATTGGGAGATTTACATTGCGACAAATGGAATTGGATGCTAAACAATCAGCTCCACCACTGTATGATGAAGAACCAGTCTTTGATGAGGATGACCTCAGTTCCCTGATCATGGAGGAGACTGAAAAACTTCCAAAACCCATTTGCAGAACCAAAGAACAAAGGCAAGATGGAGGACAAAGGAGAGACTTCCCAGCCGATCAAGACTGACTATCACTACACTGGGCAACCTTTCAAGAAGGACATACCAGCTGATCCTTATAAAGGCAAGACAGTCAAAATTATGGAACCTCCCAAGAAGGTAACATATTCAGACCATGATAATGAGAGGAGAGATTGTGAGCACTATAGAGATGGTAGATTGCCAAAACATATCATGCCTAAGATGGAATTTCCAAATTTCTATGGCAAAGACCCCAAAGTGTGGTTAGATGATTGCGGGGATTATTTTGACTTGTATCAAATTCGGAGGGGATGTGGGTCACGACGGCAAGAGTGCATTTAAAAGATAAAGCGGCAAAGTGGTACCAGGCTTTCAAGCAAAAGAACGAGTAAACAGTGGACTCACTTACGCACGGTGATTCTTGATGAGTTTGGTTACGATGACCTCGAGTCTTCCTTAAATGTTATGCAAGACATCAAGCAGTCAGGATCTGTGGAAGAATATACTGATTTATTTCAGAACTTGCAGTACAGTGTCTCTATGCACAATTCACATTATGATGACATCTTCTTTGCTGGACAGTACATGAGGGGTCTAAAAGAGGAGATTAGAGGCATAGTGGAAACTCAAATGCCAACCATAGTCCTCAAAGCTTCTACACTAGCATTGGTTCAGGAACAGGTGTTAGAAAGGAAGAGAATGAAATACCAGAGAGCTCCTTATCAGTACAAACAACACCAGCCAAATAGGCAAGAGGTCAAGGCCCCTGTTCCTAACATTGGAATCATGACTGATAGACAATTAAGGGGCCATTGAAAGGCCAATAACCTATGCTTCTTTTGTGGAGAAAAATTTGTCCCTGGACATTTAGAAGTATGCACTAAGAAGAACAAACCAAAGTTGAATGCCATGGTGGTCAATGATCTGGATAGGGAGTTAACAAAAGAAAGATTGAATGAACTGGCTACAGAAGATGTAGTGCAAGAGGAGTTTCATCAGCTTTCTATCAATGCTATGTCCACCCTGGATAAAGCTGATTGTCTTAAACTCAGAACAAAAGTCAGGGATAAAGTAATGCTCATTCTGGTGGATAGTGGGAGCACACATAGCTTTATTAGCACCAAATTTGTTTAAATTGCCAAGATTCAAACAGTTCCCATATCTCAGAGGAAGCCATGGAACCTATATGTATACAAAAGCCATGGTTCCAAAGCTGCAATGCTACTGCAATGGACAGTCCTTCAGCACTGATATGATAGTGCTGGACATGGAACCTTATGATGCCATAATTGGATGTGATTGGCTGAAGGCCCATAGCCCTACACAATTTGATTGGCACAAGAATACACTAACTTTTGCAGAACAGGGCAAACAGATTTGTCTACAGGGTTTCACAGACACTAGCCTGCAAGTCTCCCCTATCTCTGTCACACAGATGTACAATGCATCACAAGGAAATGACATCTGGGCAATAGCTGTGGTGGATGCTTTAGAAACCGAGACTCAGTCCAAACCAGCTAAGCTTGAAGAGAAGGAGGATGTTGTACAACACCTGATAGCAGTATATAAAGATGTGTTCACTGATCCCAAGTGTCTGCCTCCAGCCAGGGTATATGATCATGCCATACCACTACTACCTGGATAGACAGCAGTCAATGCTAGACTATACCATTATTCTCCCATCCACAAAACAGAAATTGAGAAACAAGTTCAAGAGCTATTGCAAACAGGACTCATCACCCACAGCCATAGTCCTTTTGCATATCCCGTCATCTTAGTGAAGAAAAAGGTTGGCTCCTGGAGATTCTGTGTAGACTACAGGAAGCTCAATGATATGACCATAAAAAACAGATTCCCAATACCTATCATTGATGAAATTCTGGATGAACTAGCTGGTGCAAAATTCTTCACCAAACTAGACGTAAGGGTAGGGTATCATCAAGTAAGAATGTTGCCTGCAGATGAGTTTAAAATAGCATTCAAGACACACCAGGGTCATTATCAGTTTAAAGTCATGCCATTTGGATTGACAAATGCACCTGCCACATTCCAGTGCATCATGAATGAAGTGCTCAAACCCTATCTCAGAAAATTTGCAATGGTATTCTTAGATGACATCTTGATTTACAGTTCTTCACTCCAGGAACACTTGGAACATCTGGAGCTAGTGTTTGATACACTGAGGAAACACAAACTCTATTTGAAGGAATCAAAGTGTACTTTTGCCCAAGATAGCCTAGAATATTTGGGGCATGTGATTTCTGCCCAAGGGGTTTCTACTGCCAAAAGTAAGATTGCAGATATGCTACAGTGGCCAGTCCCACAATCAGTCACTGAATTGAGAGCCTTTCTTGGTCTCACTGGGTATTATAGGAAGTTTGTCAAAGCTTATGGAGTAGTAGCCAAACCTCTCACCAATGTCCTCAAACTGAAAACTTTTGCTTGGAACCCTGAAGCACAGAAGGCTTTTGAACTGTTGAAACAAGCCATGACAAGTACACCAGTGTTGGGGCTGCCAAATTTTCAGCTTCCTTTCACTGTTGAAATAGATGCTTGCCAGCATGGGATAGGGGCAGTCCTCATGCGGAAGGGACAACCAAAGCATATCTCAGCAAAGCTTTGGGAGAAAAGCACAAAGCTCTGAGTATTTATGAGAAAGAATTCTTGGCACTTATTATGGCGGTGGATAGATGGAGACACTACTTAGAATGAGGGGAGTTCATTATCCAGACTGATCACAAATCCCTAGCATACCTCAATGATCCGAATCTCCATTATGAAATCCAAAGAAAAGCAATGGCTAGAATGATGGGACTGACATTCAAGATAGTTTACAGGAAAGGAAAAGAAAATATTGCTGCTGATGCATTATCTAGAGTGGGACATCTTATGGCTCTCCAGGCTGTGTCATCTGCTCAGCCAGTCTAGATACAAGAAGTCTTGAACTCCTATGCTACTGATCAACATGCCCAAGACCTATTCAAGAAGTTGGCTGTAGCCAGCCCTGATGATCAAGGGTTCAGTCTCAACAAAAGATTGATATGGTTCAAAGGTAATGTGTGGATTGGAGACAACTCGGCCTTACAGACCAAACTGATAGCTGCCTGTCATTCCAGTGCATTGGGAGGACACTCTGGCCAGACAGCAACATATCAAAGACTGAAGAGACACTTTGCCTGGAAGGGAATGAAAACTGATGTGGAAAACTTTGTGAAGCAATGTAATGTTTGCCAGCAAGCTAAACACTCCCTCCAACATACCATGGGGCTGCTGCAACCATTACTTGTGCCAACTGGAATTTGGCAAGATCTGACAATGGACTTCATTGAGGGCCTCCCAAAATCTGAAGGATACACTGTCATTCTGGTTGTTGTTGACAGGATGACTAAGTATGCTCATTTCTTACCTATCAAACATCCCTACACAGCTGCAACAGTTGTTGACGCTTTCTTCCACAACATTGTGAAGCTCCATGGCTTGCCAGCTTCTATTGTTTCAGATAGAGACACCATCTTTGTCAGTAAATTTTGGAAAGAGCTCTTTGCCTCATACAAAGTTGATCTAAAGTACATCACTGCTTACCATCCTCAAACTGATGGGCAATCAGAAAGGGTGAATCATTGTCTGGAGATGTATCTCAGGTGTGCAGTGCATGAATCCCCAAAGACTTGGAAGTCTTGGCTTTCATTAGTAGAGCTATGGTATAATACCTCAGTGCATTCTTCCTTGGGAGCAACACCCTTCCAAGCTCTGTATGGCTATGAGCCAAATCTGGGTCTGGTACCTGCTATACCTCCTTCTACAAGTCTGTCAGTCACTGAACATGTCCAGAACAGAGAAGAACAGCAGCAGTCTCTGAAAGGGAATCTGGCCAGGGCTCAAAACAAATACAAACTGATGGCAGATAAAAAAAGAAGGCATTATGAATTCAATGTGGGGGACAAAGTACTTTTGAAGCTCCAACCATACACCCAGTCTAGCATGGCTAATCGACCATACCCCAAGCTCTCATTCAAATTCTATGGTCCTTACACAGTGGCTGCTAAGATAGGAAAAGTGGCATACAAGCTTGAGCTGCCCGAAGATGCCCAAATTCACCTAGTGTTTCATATCAGCCATCTCAAACCATTTACACCTGACTACTCTCCTGTCTATGATGAGCTGCCGGTTTTAACTGACATTCAAGCTGCTGATTCAGTTCCCAGGGAGATTATGGAGCATCGCATGGTCAAGAAAGGCAACGCCGCAATCCCTCAAGTCAAGCTGCGTTGGACAGGCCTGCCTGATCAGGTCACTACGTGGGAAGATTACTATGTGGCCAAGCGTCGTTTTCCTTCCGCGCCATCTTGGGGACAAGCTGCAATTCCAGGAGGGGGACCTGTCATACCTGGAGGACACAACACCCAGGAGTGACAACCTGATGAAGACGTATACCTGTTCAGTTGGCGTATTTACTTTATTACATATTCTTGTAAGTCTATGACGTGTGGACCCAAGCGGTCAGAACTGTAATAGCACATAAGTGCTGAACCTATAAGCGACGATCATCATCGAACATTATTATCTAAGAAATACAGAACGCCAAGGCGGAGGGGTTTGCCTCGCCGGCGTAGGGTGCCTTCCGGCCAAATCCAGTGTCTCTCTCACGTGCTGGTCGCCCGCCGGTGCATCGGGCCTTACAATCGGGATCTGGCAGGTGGCCACGGCGCCTTCCCTCGGCGGCTAGAGCGGCGCCGGAGAGGAGAGCGTCTGTCGGTCAGGTAGTGGAGTGGAGGTGGTCTGGAGGTGCCGCCGAAGAGCGCTGACAGCGTGCTGCGCCATCGAGAATGGGAAAGATACCTGGTGGGCTGGACCGCTGGAGTGGGAACGGAAAGAAAGGCCCGCTGGTGGCTTTGGGCCAAATATTTGGTGTGCTGGATTCCGCGCCGTTGGCTGGATAGGTAGCTGCATTTTTTTTTTTTTTCATTTCTTTTTTATCAGACCTTTCATTATTCAAGGGCTTAATAAAACCTTTAAAGCATATAACTTTTGATGAAGTAGAGTATTTTGTTGTGGTGTCAGAATATTTTCCCTTGTCCCATGTGTATGTGCATCATTATCATTATGCATTAGATTAGATTTTGCACCGACCCATTTATTAAAGTTTTTTTTTGTGAGGAATCCATTTATTAGAGTATTCCATTTCTACACCCTCAGTTTTGTTTGTGAAGGCTCAATATTTAATCCAACCAGATCATATTACCACAGTAGCCTCGAAAAAACTTAGTATGGTTACTGATTTAAAAAAAGAAGGTTCTTCCATCGTACAAACTTATAGTGTAGGCATTATGTGGTGTGTGTTCACTTCTCAGGATTCGATTGGAGTATCGGTACTCTGATTCACCTGTCCATGTATAGAGCTGTGGACTGAGAGAATCAAAGCATGAAAATTTGATTATTGCAACCGGACAGAAAATTTGATTATAGCATATGGTGGAGTCTGCTACGGTGTTCCTGAGAAACGCGTTGGGGCTAAGAACAGAGACACTTCTACTCTGTTTCTGTCAGCACTGAACACTCAGCAGTGCGTTGCCTCTCTTGAGTGTATAGAAAGCCTTGAAGTTTTAAGATTGGTCAATGCAATTGCAGGCAGCTTCAAGAGGTCAGCCTTGCCTGCCTCGTTCATGCTTTCCACGAATTACAGATATCATCCCAACATGCAACATACACAGCAATGCAAGAGCATTTGTCGCCAAATACCCTAGCCACTGCTTATGATCACAATAACTCCCAGTCCCAACAGGAGTAACAAACGATATGGAAATTAAGAAAAAAGGGGAAACATCTCTGATTCACTCAAGTGTACAAACAATAATGCATAATGCGGACAGATAGATGGCAGAAATTGTATACTATTCACTAATCCTCTAGGACGCTCACAGCACCTTAATTTGACTCCAAATCCACCATAAGAATGAATGCTACTGATTAATGTCATGCCTGCCGTGAACACATATTAGCTTCAAGCAGGTGAAGGTGCCGGTGTTTGTAATGTTGGGGCCGGGTTTGCATGTGTGGCCCAAGCAAAGATGATTAGTAAGGGCCAATTTCCAACTAGCATGCTACCCAAGTAACCAACTGAATATAGGAATGCTGTCCAAATTAGCCCCTTCCTCGTAAGTAACGCTGGCAGAAGAAGAAGATGTCTCCCAAAAAATTCCACAGTATTATATAACGGTAAGAAAGAAGCGAGGACACATGTGGCAATTGCAGTCTTGTGAGAAACCTGAGTTAGCACCACATATGCTCCAAGTGCAAAGGCAGCTGCCAAGCATGTAATTGAAATCGACAGGAGGTAGAAGGCTGTCATTAGGTGCATTTTGCGGCTCCGAGGGTTCAACAAAGAAGATCCAGAATGCATGAGACCAATGGTAGCCATCGTGGAGAAAACGAAGGCTAGTGTGTTGGACGCAATGAATGCATCAAAAGCATACCTTCGAGCAAGTATTGGTGAGCCTCCGTTGTTGTGATCGTCAGCTATGTAACCTCCAGGCGCAGCAAAAGTTGCGCCAAATGTCATGGTTGCTATTAGAACTGAGCCAATACACAGACTTCCTGCCGAGTCCTTGAGCACCTCCATTTCTTTACTTTCACCAGTTGTGTTATTTCCTAAGGGGTGATCATGGCGACTGACACCCTTCACAGCACCGACAAATTGGAGTGTGTTCACTATTTGTGCTTCACTACTCTGCAAAAGCAAAGCAAAAGAAGTTTTTTTTTTTTTTTTTAACGCAGATGGAAAAAGGTTCTGGCTTCAGCTCGAACAAAACACTTTGAGCTGCCCTATATCAGTTGTTAGCTCATGTTTCAGAATAAAAAACAGCAGATGGAATACCTGAGTAAAGTAGAACCCTTTTCCACAAAGCTTATGTTGTGCTATATATATCTAATGGAGTCTCCCCTTCACTGTTTGGTAAATTTAAGTTTACTTGTGGATTAGCCAATAGAGGAGAAAACATGTGAATGCTCCCTGCCTTGACAGCAAGGTGAAGTGCAGTATTCCCATCATTGTCTACCATATTCATAATCCATGACAGTGATAGATTTCTGCAGGCACTCTTAATTACGCTCGTCTCCTTTTCTTCAACAGCAACATGCAGAAATGTCCTTCCCTTAGCATCACGCAGACCGGCGCTACCAGGACATTTTTCAACAAACATCTTGACGTTGGATGAAGCACCTACGGTGGCAGCAATGTGTATGGGGAAAAATCCGGCATGGTTTGGTTGATACAGGGCATCTGTATTAGCTTCCAATACTTGCCGACAAATTATTGATGGCTTCTTTCTAGCTGCGGCAAAGTGAAGAGGCATACTCCCATTTTTATCCCTCTGTGTGGTAATATGGTGTGTTCCAGTACATTCTAACAACTTGGTAAGATCTGCAAACACAATTCTTTCATCAGACTAATCATGGTGTGAGACAAAATACAATTAGTATACGTGAATCACTGACATCAGTTGGAAATGGATGCAAACAAATTGGATATGGATGGATGACATTGATATTACATTTATTTCCATATTTCTACTTGGATCCAAATTCAAATAAGGATAGCGTGAGCTACGTTAGACGATCGGATATGAACTCATAAAAATGTGATTTGAGTATTCGGATACGACTTTTATCAGATAGGGTTTTTTTTTTTTTTTTTTTTTTTTTTTTTTTTGAGACTTGAGACTTGGAGATTCATTAATCTCGGGCAGCAGGATTACAAGGTTCTGTCAACAAATCCGACACGTAGGCTGGTACACGAGTCCACCACGCAGCTCTAGTGTCGGCTGTGACTCTCTTAGCTAAAACATGAGCTATCTTATTACAAGTTCTAGGGATAAAATAAAACTCATATGAAGAGGTCTAAACTTCTCTAGATGGATTAGGTCTCAAATATGGTAAGAAAATATGCACCACAAGTTGGAATACAGCGAGGAAAGATACGGTAATCCTCAATTTTTTTTTTTTGAAAAAAAAGTAGCTGCTAATGGGTGTACACGTATGTACTTAGCTAAATCACAATTGCATTTCAACGTGATCATTGGGTTTAAAGCAAATAGCAAATTATTTCGTAGATACATTATATTGCCCTCAGTTACCACAATCAATGGACTACATACTCATGTTTTGTAACTCATGCACATCTTCAAGTTTCAAAAATGTATTTAGTGAGTAGGCACTTAGGTTTGACTTAAACCAGATCATTTTTTTTTGAGAACCCGACTTAAACCCGGATCAAGCCCTTGCATTAAAATTAAACGCGGCCCCATAGCTTGAGATCTATGGAAGCGACCCAATAAATGCCTAGCCTAAAGGAATTCATACGCCTCTGATCCATCCTTATGTAAAGATTGTACTAGGAATAATTTACAATTTAGTAAATTACAAGGTCATATCTTGTACCACAACCTTTTTTTGCTGAATTAGTACCACAACCTTTTCTATGAATATGCATAGATAGAGTGTCAAAACTATATATGGTTGTGTTTCAAAATATAAAGGAGAAGACTTCAAACCCAGTCTGCAAAAAGATGAAAAAAAAAAAGGAAAGATGCACATTACCGTGTACGTACCTCGGTGTCGGAGAATGGCAGCATGCAGCGCATTCTGTCCATATGCTCCATCGAACGAAAGGTTTCCTTGACTCTTTTCATAGAGTGTGTGCTGCAATAACCATTGGTTTAGCATGATGGCAAGGTACATAGGTGATGCCCCGCCGTCTTGAGGAAAGCTGGCCAATTCTGAGTCCTTCTCCATCAGCAGGTTGACTATGTCATTATTCCAACGCGGACAGCCTGATGCAGCGCTGTCTCCTTGTTCTCGTTTTCTTTGCGCAGCAGTTCCTTCATCACCCTGCTACCATCGCCTTCAGCTAGAGCGAGTTCAATGAGGCAAGCAACCATGTTGGTTTTCCCAGACCGTGCAGCACAGTGGAGAGGGGTGTCACCCTTGTTGTTCTGTGCAAAGAGGAGGTGCTTCGCTTTCCCGTAGATGATGCGAGCGCTCTCCAAGAAATTATTACCGTCGCCGTGAACAAAGGCCACCACATGTAGTGCAGTGTCACCTTCAGCAGTGACCCCCTCTAGGATCGAATCATTTGCTTCAGTGTCATCACCAAAAGAGCTAGCTCGCCGAGTAGGCAACCTCCCGTCGGTGCCGCCGTGACTAGAGGCTTGACTGTAGTTTTCCCCGTTGAGAAGAGCTTGCAGTTCATCAGAAATACCGGAGGACGCAATTGCTAGCAGACGGGAATCCATGTTCCCCTGCTGAGAGTGAGGTAGAGGAGAAGAGCCCCTGGTCAGAGCATTTGCTTGCTGTTCTATGGGCGAGGCAAGAGTTCCCTCTGCTCCACTGCTTGATGACATCTCCAGCTAGGACGCTGCAGGGTTTTTTCTATTTACCGATAGTGAAACAAATAAGAAAAGAGGTCAGCGAGCAACAAATTAAAGCTAGGAAAAATTATAAAAGAAGAAGACTAGGCGTCAGCTATGCATTCCTTCCTACTTTCTAGCAAAATGCTTGCAGTAACATCAATGAACGAACGGGCAGCTGAAGTAGTGAAGTACTGCCGACGACTGACCTGCAAACTGAAGCACAAGGGCTGAAGGAGCGAGTTGAGCAGACTGAGCTTGCTAGTGCTAGCACGGCCGGCAAACTGAGCTGCTGCTCAAGCGCATTGCAGAGAGAAATTAAGGGAATGGAGAGGAAGATGCCATGCCTCAAGGGGTTTTGTGTACACCAAGTCGTCGTCAAGTCAACTCGATAAAAGAAAAAAAGAATTTGGATGAGGACAAGAGACGCGGTGAAGAGAAGAGAGTGATCAGAGTAGCCATGTGCGCTGTCTCACTGAAGAGAGTGATGAGAGTAGCCATGTGTGCTGTCTCACTGTGCAGCCTGCCTCAGTACGAACGTGAAGACTCTTGTTGCATGAATCAATGAATCATCATAGTCCCTTGTCACAAAAAAAAAAGAATCATAATCCTCCTCCTATATGCAACCATCGAAAGACGGGTCACAGCCCATCTGTACTGTACACACGACCCATGAGTCCATGACCCAACCAATCTGCAATCATATCATCATATCATATAATAATATAATAATTAAGTAAGTAAGTAAATGACCGTCTGCCATTTCTTCTGTGTGTAGAACATCCCTGAGTCTGCTGGCCCGTGTCCCGTCAACCCGGCAGCTGCTGTCGTCATCTCCCCTTCTCCTCCGGCACTGGTGGAGGTGAGGCCAACTCTAGCGACGTCTCCGTCGCATAGATGGCCCGTAGCCGGCTACAACGGCCTCGCACGGCCACCTTCCCTTGCATGCAGCGCGAGAGAGGAGAGGGCGTCGGTCGGGCCGGCTAGTGGAGATCTGGAGAGACGCCATTGGCTGGGCACTGGCCGCCTGGGGCATCGGGCGCAAGAGGAGAGGGAGGGGCCGCCGAGGCGGAGCTAGTTGGCGCCGGCGCCGGCGTTGAGGCCGCAGGCGGCGCTGCTGCTACTACGCCTGTGCTATCGTTTGATGGGCTGGATGGGAAAGCCCGCAAGTCGGTTAGTAGCAGGCCTTCGGGAGTGCCGTTGCCTGGGCTGGATAACTAGTAATCCAAACATCTTCTACACTCCTAATGTTGGAGCTTCTCAGTTTATGAAAGGCATTATGTGGGCTGCCAAAGCAGCCAAAGTAGGTTACAAGTGGAAACTTGGGGATGGTAAGAAGGTTAAATTTTGGGAGGACAATTGGCATGGTCCCTCTAGTTTAGCTATTCAATTTTGGGAACTATATGTGTTAGTATAGAAAAAAAAATAGGACTGTACTTGAGCTGTGGGATGGAGTTGACTTAAAATGCACTTTTAAGAGAGGTGTGGATCAGAGGCTGTACATTATGTGGGAAGAGGTGGTGCAGGTTGCCTCTACTATTGTTTTCAGTGGAGAAGAGGATTCTTTAATCTGGCAATTTCACTCTTCTGGAGAGTATTCTTCTCAAACCTTATATAGGATAGTGAATTTTAGGGGAGTGTCCCCTCCTGTGTGTGTCCCTGCTCTTTGGCAGGTTAAAGCTCCTCCCAGGGTCTTATTTTTCCTTTGGTTGCTGTCTAAAGGCAGAAATCTAACTAGAGACCAAGTTAACATTAGGAAAAAACTTGATGATCTAACCTGTCTTTTTTGTGCTGAGGAAGAAACTGGTCAGCACTTGTTCTTTGAGTGTGTTGTTGCTAAACAAATGTGGAGGTGCATTTATGAGGTTTTAGATAGGGAAGTAGGGATAGATTTTCTTTCAGCAGGTCAAATGTGGCTGTCTAACAAGAAGTATATGGTCTGTAACATATTCTGCGCTGCTGCTCTTTGGGGATTATGGAAACTAAGAAACCATGTTTGTTTTCAGGGATCGCCATGGAACGATGTGAGAAGTTTGCTGCTCAAGATTGCTGTGATGCTGCAGAGCTGGGTGGTGCTACGCCCCTAGGAATGGAGAGCCGAGTACATGGGAAGACTGGTGCAGCTGAAGAAGGTGGCTACCAGGCCAGGAAGAATATGTTGATAGCAAGTGTCAAGGATGATTGGGATCGCTTCATGTACAAGAACGCCTACGGCTGGAAGGGAGAAGAGCTGCCACTGGAGGTGAAGAAGAAGCTGGATGCAGTGGATGGACTGCTCGGGTGCTGGGGCAAGCTTGGGCTGATGCATTGTCTCCCTGGGTTTCTGGCATTAGATGTTAAGAACAGTAGTTTCGTTGTCGTCGCTGCAGCGCTTGCTGTTGCTGTTGTCGCTTGCTGTTGTTCGAGGGGTAAGGCTTAGCTGTTTGGAGGAGTTTGAACAGGTGTGAGAACCACCTGATGAGCTGTAAACTGGTTATTTTGGTCCTTGCAATGCAATGACTGGGGCATGGCCCAGAAATTCAAAAAATAAGTAGCTGCATTTCTTTGTCTCATCATCAGGTTGGCCCACGGGCAGGCTGTGAACTTTTGTTTTTTTACTACAAACCCATTATTTGTCAGAATGTATTATCTTTTGTACTTGTTATCATGGCTCTTACTAATTCATGTGTCAAAAACAAAATAATGGTGGATGCGAGCAGGTTTTGCATGCGCGGTGCAGCTCAAGATGAATATATTAGGATGGGTTATGCTCCGGTGGTCCTCTTTACTCCACTTGCATGAATCTTAAAGCGCCTGGTGAAAGGTCCTTTGTTTGGTTTTGATAATTGAGTGACAACTTAGGTGGACTAATTGTGTGATCATGAGAATACACAGGGATTTAGTCCACAAATGATTGTGTGAGATGAAGGAGCTTCATTGAATATGTGACATGATATAGAGTCATGTGACCAAGATGGTGAAGATCGAGATGATGCTTGGCTCAAGGCCGGAGGGTGTGTGAAGGACAAGTCAAGGGCGGTGGAGCGATGGACCATGAGATGGTGAAGCTCGGGCAAGACTTGGTTCCGATGGACCATGAGGCGGTGAAGAGCAAGTGAGATCAAGATCGATGGACCAAGAGGGTTGCATGACGATATGAAGTGGATCATATCATCTTGAGATCGTGTCGGTGCATGTGTTGCATTGGCACTTCGGTGGAAGACGGTGGAGATGGAAATGCGTAAGGCAAAGGTATATCCTAGGGCATTTCATTTCACCGGTCATGAGGTGTGTAGAGAAGTTGATGACCGGATTTAAGATTGATAGCCGTACTATCAAGAGGGGCAAACTTGTTTGCATCTCGGTCATCTAGTGCCACTTGAGCGATCTAACATTGCGACATGCTAGGATCGAGTGGCGTTGTGAGAACAAGAGAAAAAACCTTTGAAAATGATTGTGAAAATGCAAATTATGGTTGAAAATAATTGGAGGAAAATTGGAGGCATATTTTCTATTGTGCCGAATGCAAATTATGGTTGAAAACATGCTATCTCTCGGTGTTCAAGTTGGCATACTTGTTGGATAGCATGGTGGAGAAGATCGCATTTTCGACGGGCTATGAATCTTGGATTCACAAAGGCGCCGGACGCAGCGCCGGACGCGCGGCCAGGCGGGCCGGACGCATCCGGCGCGTCCGGAGTCGGCGTGGGCGTCTTTGGCGGGCGCGTGAGTGCCGGACGCGCGGTGGCGCGTCCGGCGGTCCCAGACGCCGACCGAAAGTTCTCGGTCGGGCTCGGTCTCGCGTGGTTGGGTCGCCGGACGCACGGCAGACTCGGGCGTCGGACTCGGCCGGTTTACTGTGCAGCGTCCGGCGCATGTTGCACAGGACCTCTTCGCGCATTCGGGAGATAGCCGTTGGGAGCCAACGGTCGTCTTCGAATCGAGGTGACACGTGGCGCGAGATAGAGCGCCGGACGCGGCTTGGAGCGTCCGGCGGTGGAGGCCGGACGCGTCCGGCGCGTCTGTCTTTTGCCAGCGTGGGGGCAACGGCTAGTTTTGGGCTTTGGCCTATAAATACTTGCCTTGCTCGGCCATGGCTGGTGGCTTAGCACCTTGGGGACTTGGTGTCCACCTTGGAGAGTGCTTGGAGAGCCCTCTACTCACTTGTTCTTGATAGAGTTCATCCAATCGAGTGAGAGAGCGATTCTAGTGCGTTGCATTGAGAGATTTGCATCGAGTGGCACTAGGTGATCGTGTTGCAAGCCGGTGTGCTTGTTACTCTTGGAGGTCGCCACCTCCTAAACGGCTTGGTGACAAGAGACTTCGTTGAAGCACCGCGTGAAGATTGTGCGGTGCTCCGAAGGAGGATTTGTGAGGGTTCTTGAGCCTTCCCCGCGGAGCGAATTGGCTACTCTAGTTGAGCGTGGCTTGGAGGATCCCGTTCTTGTGTTGATTGGAGTTGGGGCTCCGGAGGGGTTGTTGGCAATGAGCCAACTTGAGCGGCCATCTCATCACCAAGTCGGTGTATCGCCACAACTGGACGTAGCTTGGTGGCGACCAAGTGAACCAGTGGAAAATCGTGTGTCGATTTGTGTTTGCCGAGGCTTCGACCTCCTTGTTCTTGTGTGTGAGGCTTTGACCTCCCTTGAGCTTGTTTACAGGTGGTCGGTTTCTACGCCCGGTGATTCGCCACCGCCACGACTTCGTGTGTCTACTCTTCGCGGTGGTTTGCATCCCCTCTAGCTCAAGCTTGTATCTTCTTTGTTACATCCTTGCTTAACTTGAGTAGTGGCTCTTGCGCTCTTGGGTTCGGCTTGTGTAGTCTTGTCCTTGAGCATCTAGTGAGCTTAGGTTTGGCTTAGTGCTTTTGCTCATTAGAATTGTGTAGGTGCTCCCCGGTTCGCTAAAGTACTAGTTGCTTAGGTTTGTGTGACCTTGCAAGCTAGAATTGTTTAGGTGAGCACTAGCTAGTTTAGCACCTTGCTTCTTGTTTAGGATCTTTTACAAGGTGCTACTAGAGTTGTAATTAGTGGGGGTTAGTCTTGGCTAGACCAATAGTTTTAATTCCGCATTTGTTTCGGTTAGCCGGTGCGTAAGGATTTTAGGAAGGACTATTCACCCCCCCTTCTAGTCCATCTCGACCCTACACGTGGTATCAGAGCCGGGTCTCTCTTTTTAGTGGTCTTCACCGACCCGAGAGGATGGTAACTAGAGGGATAGTTGTTGAGTGCTCTTGTGACACGCACACTTTTGATGGCACAAACTTTGCACGGTGGAAACACCATATGCTTGATCACTTTCGTGCCTCGGGAGCTAAGGTGTGGTGGGTTGTCACCAATGGTCTCACCCAACCATTGGATGAGGAAAACATTACCAAGGCTCAAGAAGCAATCTATTATCTTGATGTTAATGCACTTGGTTATCTAATAGATGCTTTGAGTTGTGATGTGCTTATGAAGGTGAACCATGAGGGAACCGCCCGCATGTTGTGGGAATCCATCAAGCACACCTATGGTGATGCCTCCACATGGGATGATGGAAAGTTTAAGGTGGAGGAGCTCGAGAATGCCACTTGAGGATGTTGAGCATGACCACAACAAGGTTGTTGTGGAGGATTGCTCCACCTCAAGGTCAAGTGAAGATGATGAACTTACTACCACAAGTCCACTTGACAATGATGATGATGATGCCGCAAGTGAAGCAAGTGAAGATTCTACCTCAAGCTCACTTGACGATGGCAATGAGAGTGATGACACTACCACAAGCTCTCCTACTTCATCACATTGCTACATGTCACATGGTGACCGCAAGGTAAAGATTGGCAATGTGATCTTTGATTGTGATGATCCAAGTCTTGAGCTTGTATTTAAGTTGTCAAGAGCTTTAGAAAAGGAGTTTGCTAAAACAAGTAAATTGGAAAAAGAAAACTCCTTTCTAAAGAACACATGTGAACAACAAGAGCATCTACTTTATGTTACTACTTGTTCACATGATGTGCTAAAATTGGCTCATGAGGAACTTAGTGTTGCTCATGATAACTTGGTGCAAGAACATGTTTTTCTCACTAAGAAGTTTTGCAATGAAGAAGCTAAAACTAGTGAGAGCTCATCACTTGGGTCAAATGATCAGTCACATGTTACTAACCCTTGTGATGTAGGCAAGAAGCATGTATCCACCTCTTGTGATGATTTACTTGCTATGCCATGTTCTTCACATATAGATGCTTGTTCTACTTCTATGTCTTGTGAGACTAACCTTCTGAAGGAGAATAATGAGCTCAAGAATGAACTGAAGAATTTGAGCAACAAGCTAGAGAGGTGGACCAACTCTCATGTCGCTCTTGATCATTTGTTGAAGAACAAGAGAAGATTCGGTGACATGAGTGGCCTTGGCTACAACAAGAAGAATATTGGGTTGGGTGAATTGCCAAAAGTCTCTCACTCTCAACTCTTGGAGAGTTATAAGAAGCATGGCAATTTGAATGGCATCAACTACAACAACACCAACATCAAAGGCAAAAGATGGGGCAAGAAGAAATTTGAGAGAACAATGAAGAAGCTAGAAGAAGAGAAGCTATCTCATTTCATGTGCTTCCAATGCCGTGAAATGGGACATCTAGCCAAGGATTGCCCTACCAAGAAGCCTCAAGTTGAGCCAAGATCAACACCCCAAGCTCAAGTCAAGATCAACCATGAAGCCAAAATTGATGACTTGAAGATGATGAAGAAGAAGACAAGAAGGGGTGGGAGAGCAAGGCATCCAACTCATATCCAAGATGCCAAGATGATGATGAGCAAGATTCAAGAGAAGAACACTCATGCTCACATCAAGTGCTTCAAGTGTGGTGACATGGGACACTTTGCCTCAAAGTGTTCCAACAAGCTTGAGAAGAAGGCTCAAGCAACTCGTGAGAGGCAAGGCCATGAAGAGCATCACAAGAGCAATGAAGAGAAGGCTCTACCAAAGAGAAGATGCTATTCATGCCGGAAAAGGGGACACATGGCACATTCATGTCCCCTAGGTAAAACTTCTAAGCTTAGTTCAATTGATGATACTAATATGCTTAGAAAGGATGGTGATGGTACCTCTTCGGTTGCTATTGCAAAACATCCCGCTACTCATACTAAGGCTTTGCCTAAGTATGTTGCTCCTAACTTGAGAGGACCCAAACTTGTTTGGGTACCATCAACAAGTGGATGAATGTTTGTAGGTACCATGGCATTGGAGGCTTGATTCAATTGAGCTCATATTCTTCATCATGTGATTGAATCAAGTATCGAAGCTTAGTGCTATTCTCATCCCAATGTCAAGTCATGACAAGTGAAGTCCAAGTGCTACAACATACAAGTGCAAATTCAAGTTGTGGTGATCAATTGTCATATGTGATGGCTTGCAAATTATTTTGAGTTGAAGCTTGCTATTGGAAGATCATGTGCTACCAAGGTATATCTATTGTTGATCATATTCATTTGGATGCATATGAGTTGATTGAATTGGATATATATGCTATAGTTGCTTGCTATGAGATGTTTGAATGGATTCAATGTCTAGTACTCAAATTTGGGTTGGTTTGGATGAATATGATCACAAGATGACCTTTAGTGAGTGGTTTGACTCGATATATGTCTTGTGATGATGTTCAAACAAGTTGACATCAAGTTTGAGTCACTTTTGAAGAAGCATAGCTCAATTGCTTAAATCTGTCCAAATTCTGAAATCTGAGCTTGCTGTGTTCGAGTCTGAGTTTGAAGGATCAAGTCTTATTGGATTGACTTGAAATTTGGTATGCATGCTCTATGCTTATGATTCAATATGCTGTGCGAATATCATGAGAATTGGATAAGGTTTGCTACAGTTTTGGAGTAGTCTTTATCAGCTATAGTGCAGCAGTTTTTCAGCATGTAGCAGTGTGGAAAGATGTGAAATCTGGCAGCAATCTAGAAGGCCAATAAAGCTCAAATTTTTACAGCTGTATGAGGACTTAGTGATGCTCATATCGACCAAATTTCATGTCATTTGAAGCTACATTGGGAGATATGAGTCAATCTTTGAAGGTTGCAGAATCTGCCAGAAAAGTGACAAACATTGGATATATCTAGTGTCACTCACATTGAAAGGTCCTCAAGTTGGAAACATGATTATAAGTGGTTGAGGAACCTATGTTTGGTTATTGAAGATCAAGATCAAGTCCAAGGATCAATCAAATAAATGGCAATTCAATTGAGTGTCAAGGATTGTTCTTAGTGAGATCACTTCTCTCCACTGAGGAGGTGTGCCGCCCATGAGAGATGGGATTGACAAGTGAGCTTGGAAGGCCGACATGGAAGTGATGATCTAAGGAGGTTCAAGATGCCTAGTTGAAGACATCAAGAAGATTGATCAAGAGAGCAAGCAACATCCAAATAGAGAACAATACATAACAAATCAAGTGGTAGTACAAAGTGGTATTCTCTCATGCAAGCAAAGATCAAGAGAAGAAGCAAGCCAACCACAACAAGATAGTGCACTTGATCATAAGTGGTTCCCATTTCATATGGGTGAAGCATGAAATTCATCATGGGTACCTATCGGCTTCACCAAGCTATTGAATGGACTTCACATTGCTATTGGAGTAATGAAATTGGAATCTCATGACTATCCTCTACTCCAAGATAGCAAAGGTGACATTGTTTGACATATGCATACATATTTTGCTAAGGACTTGTTTAGTGCATATAGTCATGATATCTAGGAGCATTCATGAAAAATCAAAAGGTTTTGATGTTTATATGGTGCCACTATTGTTTCTATGCCTTACTTGTTCTAGTGGTAACATATAACATGTTCATGAGCTAGTGAACCCATGTACTTGATCTACTTTGGATTGCACATTAGCTACAAGTACAACATTGGCAAGATAACCCTTCTAGTGAGGTGTGAAGAAGCTTGTCATTGGTTCAAACCGGACTTGGAAGCTCATGTGCAAATCAAGTTAGCTCAAGTTCAAGAGAAAGAAGCTCATGAAAACAATCTAGTTCAAGAATGTGGTATTCATGCATATTTCAACAAGGTGGTTCCACAAGTGATCCTCAACTTTAAGTGATCAAATGAAGATTTGCTCAAGATTGTCATTTGGTGTGACCCATGCTTTGTCATAGGGGGAGGAGCCCCACTTCATTGGTATTAGAGGCAAACATCTTGGAAGTGACTTACACATGTGATATCTTTAGTGCTATGACAAAGGGAGAGTGCCCAATGCATAGTGACAAGTGGGTTCAAGCAACTACATGTGAAGATTACAAGTGATGTCATTCCATCATATGGTGTGTCCATCAAAAGAAAGATTCAAGAATCAACCATCAACCCCTAGCTCCATTCCTTTGCATCAAGAAGTTTGTCTTACATGGAGTATAACACAAGCCGTCTTGGACCCTTTATGGTCTTTGATGACAAAGGGGAAGAGAATGGTACAAAGATATGCAAGATGCATACAAAGGGGAGAAGAAGATGGACATAGATCAAGAAGAGCAACATTGAAGAATCTAGGAGGATCAAAGTTCTTGGACAAGAGAAGCACACAAGTAGGGGGAGCAAGCTCATGAACTTGATTGATTGCATTTGATATGTGCATATTCATGTACTTGCTTGCATTTGCATTGTTCTTAAATTCTATATGCAATGCTTGTGTGGTGTATGCTAGTCATAGTTTTGATTGATGATTTGATAACTAGCATGCATAGGATGGTTTAGCTAGACACTTGTGCTCTTTCCACTTGGTACTAGAACCTTGCTTCTAATGTTGATCTCACGGGGTTTCTAGTGATTGTTTCAAGTGATTTCTAGCTAACCATGATGATGCTAAGGATGAACTTCATTATGCAACTCCGATTGGTATCACGCTTCAAAGGTTTATCCTATATACCTTAGCATCACTTAGTAGTGATTACTCTCCCAAGAATTTCCATATCTATGCATGTGTGCAAGCTTGAAACCAAAACATTTGAGCACACATGTAGGGGAGCTATCACTACCAAGTTGACTTTGTGACACTTATCCAAATCACAACATTGAGCTTAAATGTTGGATAAGTGACATAAAGTCCTTTATGAACTTTATTTCCATATCTTTGTAGAGTTGTCATCAATTACCAAAAATGGGGAGATTGAAAGGTCCTTTGTTTGGTTTTGATAATTGAGTGACAACTTAGGTGGACTAATTGTGTGATCATGAGAATACACAGGGATTTAGTCCACAAATGATTGTGTGAGATGAAGGAGCTTCATTGAATATGTGACATGACATAGAGTCATGTGACCAAGATGGTGAAGATCGAGATGATGCTTGGCTCAAGGCCGGAGGGTGTGTGAAGGACAAGTCAAGGCAGTGGAGCGATGGACCATGAGATGGTGAAGCTCGGGCAAGACTTGGTTCCGATGGACCATGAGGCGGTGAAGAGCAAGTGAGATCAAGATCGATGGACCAAGAGGGTTGCATGACGATATGAAGTGGATCATATCATCTTGAGATCGTGTCGGTGCATGTGTTGCATTGGCACTTCGGTGGAAGACGGTGGAGATGGAAATGCGTAAGGCAAAGGTATATCCTAGGGCATTTCATTTCACCGGTCATGAGGTGTGTAGAGAAGTTGATGACCGGATTTAGGATTGATAGCCGTACTATCAAGAGGGGCAAACTTGTTTGCATCTCGGTCATCTAGTGCCACTTGAGCGATCTAACATTGCGACATGCTAGGATCGAGTGGCGTTGTGAGAACAAGAGAAAAAACCTTTGAAAATGATTGTGAAAATGCTAACACACATGCACATGGTGATGTACACTTGGTGGTGTTGGCACATTTGCAAAGGTGGTTTTGTTCGCGCCGTTGTTTGCAGGGTTGAGTTGGGTTTGGGTCCCTCTCTCCCTCCCGCCGAGCTTGCGAGGCGGGATTCGGCGCTTACAGGAAAATTGGAGGCATATTTTCTATTGTGCCGAATGCAAATTATGGTTGAAAACATGCTATCTCTGGTGTTCAAGTTGGCATACTTGTTGGATAGCATGGTGGAGAAGATCGCATTTTCGACGGGCTATGAATCTTGGATTCACAAGGCGCCGGACGCAGGCGCCGGACGCGCGGCCAGGCGGGCCGGACGCATCCGGCGCGTGCTGGAGTCGGCGTGGGAGTGCTGGCGGGGCGCAGTGAGCGCCGGACGCGGCGGTGGCGCGTCCGGCGGTCCCCGGACGCCGACCAGAAAGTTTCTGGTCGGGCTCGGTCTCGCGTGGTTGGGTCGCCGGACGCACGGCGGGACTTCCGGGCGTCGGACTCGGCCGGGTTTGCGTGCGGGTCCGCGCGTGTTGCACAGGACCTCTTCGCGCGTTCGGGAGATAGCCGTTGGGAGCCAACGGTCGTCTTCGAATCGAGGTGACACGTGGCGCGAGATAGAGCGCCGGACGCGGTTCGCTAAAGTACTAGTTGCTCCCCGGTTCGCTAAAGTACTAGTTGCTTAGGTTTGTGTGACCTTGCAAGCTAGAATTGTTTAGGTGAGCACTAGCTAGTTTAGCACCTTGCTTCTTGTTTAGGATCTTTTACAAGGTGCTACTAGAGTTGTAGTTAGTGGGGGTTAGTCTTGGCTAGACCGATAGTTTTAATTCCGCATTTGTTTCGGTTAGCCGGTGCGTAAGGATTTTAGGAAGGACTATTCACCCCCCTCTAGTCCATCTTGACCCTACACCTGGGTAATTAATTAAATATTAATTACGTTTGGATAAGGACTTAGGCCTACCCTATACGTGTCCAAGCCCAAACCCTGGCCCATCCCACTCAATTATAGCATTAGTTAGGGAGTCTAATGAAAAACAAAAGTTAAAGGACTCCTGACTGTTCGTCGATCCACAATCTTGTCATAGGTCTGAATACGGCGATTATTGCAAGTTGCTACACTGCTCGATCCAGTCCTCTGGTTGTACTCCTGCCTATAGGTTTTTTAGGAAAGTGGAAGGGCCGAGGCCCCTACACTACTACAGCGAGCCACTACAGGGGCGGCTAAAAAGCCACTGTAAGGGCGGCTGGGCGAGCCGCCCTTACGACCCCAATCTTACAGTGGGGGGCACTGTAGGGGCGGCTCAACACCAGCCGCCCTTACAACACCATCACTGTAAGGGCGGCTGGTGTTCCAGCCGCCCTTACTGTGACATCAACTGTAAGGGTGGCTGGTGTTCCAGCCGCCCCTACAGTGCCAATGTTGTAAGGGCGGCTCAATCTAGAGCCGCCCCTACAGTGAATTTTCGACAAAAAAAATAAAAATTACAATTCATCAAATGGAGCAGTCAGCACGGCATATATAATCCAAATACTACAACAATAAATCTGACCAGCACATATACAATTCAAATACACAAATCCATCATGAGCCTAAAAACACTGCTCATCAACATAGGAGTCCCTTCCACCACTAGCACTAACTAAACGTTATAGTACTAGCTCAATAACCACACCACTAAGTTTAGTACCAACCTAAGTGTGCACAAGCAAACACTTCAAAAGAAGAAACAACCAACATGCTGCCATTTAGTAATCCTGAGAACAGAAAAAAGGCATGTTAGCTAACCGTATTGGCCCCTTGAGATGTGTAAAAGATAAAGTTGAAGGTACAACGCAGGTGTGCTCCTCATTATTTAGTAAGCATGATTGAAAGGCTTGCAACATGGATATGATTCAGAAACTATCACTAAATAGTAATTTGCATCTTACTACTTGAAAGGTTCAATGAGATTCATGCATCAGTTGTCTAACTGCCATACTCAATTAGCAAGAAAGGATCCTTAACTTCAGCAATTATACTTCCTCATAAAGAAAAAAAGAACATGCCTAAGAACATAACCAACAAGCCTTACCTTGGCTAACCATTCATAGTTTTTGCTGCCATGTAGAATAGAGCCCATCAGCTTCCATGTCAGACCCTCAACCACTATCTTTTTTACCCTAAGTCACAGATGAAACCATACATGCACCAAAAAATAGAGCAAATTAAATACAGCTTTTAGTTTTCACCAGCTTGGGGGCATTAATGAAACTGAATAACAAAGATCTTCCATTTTAGTCTCACCTCTATGGATTCAGCTTGACTGCTATCTCAGCATTAGCAAGGACTTTGCTAAAAGCGGAGTATAAAGGTCAATAAGCCATGAAATAGTGACAACTACCAAATTTGAGATAAAGGAATGAACTTACAAGGAAATAAAACTGACATTTGCCCCATTGAGTAGTCATATACATCATCAAAATTATGCAAGGGTACACACAGCTGCAAACACACAAAAGCATATTACATAAATATGTAAGCTCTTATCAAGGCTTCATAAATATGTCAGCAGTGTACATGCAAAGGTGGACATAGTAGCAACTTACTCCTTTCAATAGAGAGTGAACCTCACTACATAAGCATGTCAACAATGTCGATGCGTGCAAAGCTCCTCCCTACAAGATAAAAGGATATACTAAAAGAATCATCATACAGTATTGGATTCCATTGAATGATTTTAGGTATCTTTAACTACCTACAATAATACATAGATCCCCTTGAATCACACAGTAATGGATCACCCACAATAATACATGGATCCACATACCTTAACATAGATGTGCTATTCCTAGTGGCCAAACAAATGTAAATCTTACACGATATGCTATTCCTACTGGCCAAAAAAATATAAATCTTATACAACTACAGAGAGCACAGAAGGATGGGATGGAAGGGAACCGAGAACCGACCTTGACCATGGGGAAGGAGACGAACTGGAGCGGGTCGATGACGAGGAAGAAGATGCGGAGGACGTCCCTGTAGCAGCGGACGAACTCGGGGCTAGGGCAACACCGCGGCGGCGCCCGCAGCTCCAGCAGCGCGACGGGGAGCGGCGCCACCGTGAAGCCGACAAAGAGGAAGAGGATGTTCCAGCAGGCCTCGGCCGATCCGAGTCCGTCCGCTGTTGGAGGGAGTAGCACCACCGACGGCCGAGGAGGGCAAGTTCGCCGCCGCCGTCGCGGATCTGTGCCGGGGCGCCGCGGATCCAGGCCATGGCGCCGCGGATCAGGACCAGGCTGCTGTGGGGGAGGCCGGAGCGCCACGGCCGCCATGGGGGAGGGAGGGGCGCCGCCGACCTTGGTGATGAACGGCTCGCTGCCACACGCTGGAGGACGAGCTCGCCCGCTGGGAGAGGAGCGGCGGGCCGCCTCGCGCTGGGCCATAGACGCAGGCGATCGGCGCTGGGAGAGGAGCGGTGGGCTCGCCGCGCACGGGTGTGGGGGGCGAGGGGAGCTGCGGCTGGGTGGGAGTGGATAGGGTGGGGATTAGGGTTTGAAGGCCACAAATATATACGACCTGAGTTTGTGGGCACGGTGGGCCGGCCGGATGGGCCAACGGGCCGTCTGGGATCTTTTTTTTGCAAAAATAAAAAATTATAATTTTCAAACTTAATGACCTCTTTATAGAAATTTAGGAGACTTAATTATCTTTTTATATAACAATATATTTATATAATTTTATGATTCTAAAAATATTTATATAAAAAATTTTAATTATTCAAAAGTTTTTCATTTGAGGTCATTTAGTGCTTCGTTTGACCTAGGTTGACCAAGTCAAACCTTCATTTTTTCGAAAATACGCGTTGACCGGACCCTAGATGACCTCGGGTGCAAAAGTGATGAACAGAAAGTTTTCTGCACTCATCAAGATATACATTTTTTCTAATGGTCACCTTTTCATCTGAGATTGTTTGGACCACTTAAACTTTGAAACTTCAGTTTTTCACGGCTACACGCGGGTTCTCGACTCCCTAGACGGGCCCACCTCGGAAAATCATGAAGATCAAGTTTGATCCACTTATCAAGACCAACAATTGATATATAGGCATTTTTGCATTTGATGAAGCGTTACAAAAGTGTAGTTCTAAATCCATTCGTCCCGCATGAAGTTTCATTAAGTCTGTGCGGGATTGAAGAATATGTGACTAGAGTTTACAAACACTTCCTCAAATGCAAAAATATTCTATGTATGAAATGTGTATCTTGATGAGATATAACTATCTTGTATTCAAAAGTTTTTCATTTGAGGTCATTTGGTACCTCGTTTGACTAGGGTTGACCATGTTCGCCTTGATTTTTAAAACCTCAAGGTGACTGAGTTTACTGAAACTTTTCCAAATGCAAAAGTGTTCTACGTATGAAATATGTATCATGATGAGATGTAACTATCTTGTATTCAAAAGTTTTTCGTTTGAGGTCATTCGGGGCCTCGTTTGACCTAGGTTGACCAAGTCAAACCTCTCGCTTTTTTCGTAAAATACGCGTTGACCGGACCCTAGATGGCCTCGATGCAAAAGTGATGAATAGAAAGTTTGATCCACTCATCAATATAAACATTTTCTCCAATGGTCACCTTTTCATCTAAGATTGTTTGGACCACTCAAATTTTAAAACTTCAGTTTTTCGCGGCCACACGCGGGTTTTCGACACCCCAGACGGGCCCACCTCAAAAAGTCACGAACATCAAGTTTGATCCACTCGTCAAGACCAACAATTGATATAAAGGTCATTTTTATATTTGACGAAGCGTTACGAAAGTGTAGTTCTAAATCCACTCATCCCGCATGAAGTTTCATTAAGTCACGTGTGGGATTCAAGAATTTGTGACTACGGTTTATCAACACTTCCTCAAATGCAAAAATGTTCTATGTATGAAATATATATCTTTATGAGATATAACTATCTTGTGTTCAAAAGTTTTTCAGTTAAGATTATTTGGTACCTCGTTTGACTAGGGTTGACCATGTCTCACCTTGGATTTTCAAAACCTGTGACAAGAGTTTACTGAAACTTTTCCAAATGCAAAAGTGTTCTATGTATAAAATTTGTATCATGATGAGATATAACTATCTTGTATTCAAAATTTTTTCATTTGAGGTCATTCAGGGCCTCGTTTGACCAAGGTTGACCAAGTCAAACCTCAGTTTTTTGGAAAATACGTGTTGACCGGACCATAGATGGCCTCAGATGCAAAAGTGATGAATAAAAAGTTTGATCCACTCATCAATATAAACATTTTCTCCAATAGTCACCTTTTCATCTGAGATTGTTTGGACCACTCAAACTTTAAAACTTCAGTTTTTTGCGGCCACACGCGGGTTTTCGACACCCCGATGGGCCCACCTCGTAAAGTCACGAACATCAAGTTTGATCCACGTCAAGACCAACAATTGATATAAAGGTCATTTTTGTATTTAACAAAGCGTTACGAAAGTGTAGTTCTAAATCCACTTGTCCCGCATGAAGTTTCATTAAGTGTGTGTGGGATTCAAAAATTTGTGACTACAAAAGTTTACCAACACTTCCTCAAATATAAAAATGTTATATATATGAAATATGTATCTTGATGAGATATAACTATCTTGTATTCAAAAGTTTTTCATTTAAGGTCATTTGATACCTCGTTTGACTAGGGTTGACCATGTCTCGCCTTGGTTTTCAAACCCCGTGACAAGAGTTTACTGAAACTTTTCCAAATGCCAAAGTGTTCTGTGTATGAAACGTGTATCGTGATGAGATGTAACTATCTTGTATTCAAAAGTTTTTCATTTGAGGTCATTCAGGGCCTCGTTTAATCTAGGTTGACCAAGTCAAACTTTCATTTTTTTCAGAAAATACGCGTTGACCGGACCCTAGATGGCCTCGATGCAAAAGTGATGAACAAAGTTTGATCCACTCATCAAGATAAACATTTTCTCCAATAGTCACCTTTTTATCTGAGATTGTTTGGACCACTCAAACTTTGAAACTTCAGTTTTTCACGGCTACACGCGGGTTTTCGACACCCTAGACGGGCCCACCTCGAAAAGTCATGAACATGAACTTTGATCTCGTCAAGACCAACAATTGATATAAAGGTCATTTTTACATTTGACGAAGCGTTACGAAAGTGTAGTTCTAAATCCACTCGTCCGCATGAAGTTTCATTAAGTCTGTGGGATTCAAAAATTTATGACTACAGCTTTTTACCAACACTTGCTTAAATGCAAAAATGTTCTATGTATGAAATATGTATCTTGCCGAGATATAACTATCTTGTATTTAAAAGTTTTTCAGTTGAGGTCATTTGGTACCTCGTTTGACTAGGGTTGACCAGTCTCGCTTTGGATTTTCAAAACCGTGACAAGAGTTTACTGAAACTTTTCCAAATGCGAAAGTGTTCTATGTATAAAATATGTATCGTGATGAGATGTAACTATCTTGTATTCAAAAGTTTTTCACTTGAGGTCATTCAGGGCCTCGTTTGACCTAGGTTGACCAAGTCAAACCTCATTTTTTTCGGAAAATACGCGTTGGACCGGACCGTAGATGGCCTCGATGCAAAAGTGATGAACAGAAAGTTTGATCCACTCATCAATATAAATATTTTCTCCAATGGTCACCTTTTCATCTGAAATTGTTTGGACCACTCAAATTTTGAAACTTCAGTTTTTCGCGGCCACACGCGGGTTTTCGACACCCCAGACGGGCCCACCTCGAAAAGTCACAAACATCAAGTTTGATCCACTCGTCAAGACCAACAATTGATATACAGGTCATTTTTGCATTTAACGAAGCGTTATGAAAGTGTAGTTCTAAATCCAATCGTCCCGCATGAAGTTTCATTAAGTCTCGTGTGTGATTCAAGAATTTATGACTACAGCTTTACCAAAGACTTCCTCAAATGCAAAAAATATTATATATATGAAATATGTATCTTGATGAGATATAACTATCTTGTATTCAAAAGTTTTTTCATTTAAGGTCATTTGGTACCTCGTTTGACAAGGGTTGACCATGTCTCGCCTTGGATTTTCAAACCCGTGACAAGAGTTTATCGAAACTTTTCCAAATGCCAAAGTGTTCTATGTATGAAATGTGTATCGTGATGAGATGTAACTATCTTGTATTCAAATGTTTTTCATTTGAGGTCATTCAGGGCCTCGTTTAACCTAGGTTGACCAAGTAAAACCTTCGTTTTTTCAGAAAATACGCGTTGCCCGGACCCTAGATGGCCTCAGATGCAAAAGTGATGAACAGAAAGTTTGATCCACTCATCAAGATAAACATTTTCTCTAATGGTCACCTTTTCATCTGAAATTGTTTGGACCACTCAAACTTTAAAACTTTACTTTTTTCGCAAGCAACACGCGCTTTTCGACACTCTAGACGGGCCCACTCGAAAAGTCATGAACATGAACTTTGATCTTGTCAAGACCAACAATTGATATAAAGGTCATTTTTGCATTTGACGTTATTTAAAGTGCGGTTCTAAATCCACTGCGTCCCGCATGAAGTTTCATTAAGTCTCGTGTGAGATTGAAGAATTTGTGACTACGGTTTACCAACACTTTCTCAAATGCAAAAATGTTATACGTATGAAATATGTATCTTGATGAGATATAACTATCTTGTATTCAAAAGTTTTTCATTTGAGGTCATTTGGTACCTCGTTTGACTAGGGTTGACCATGTCTCACCTTGGATTTTTAAAACTTGTGA